>SNQJ01S0105483.1:0-12747 GCA_010110895.2 Picea sitchensis
GGAGAGGTGAGCACACAATGGTCAAACAATTTTTATATGTCTTTATAATATTTATATAATATATATGTCTTTATATATAAATATATATGTTTTTATAAACAATTTTTTATTATAAACAAGTGCAAGAAAGGAATGGCCAAGTATGAAAAGCAGTCAGATGGGTTTCAAAATAGGGTTACAGGGGATTCTCAGTAGAGGTGAGGGTCGACGGTCAAATTGTATGTCTAAGAAATTTTGACTGCAAAATGCATAAAAGGGAAGAGTGCAAGCAAGGAATGGCCAAGCAAGGAATGACCAAGTATTAAAAGTGGTTAGGCGGGTTTCAAAATAGGTTTACAGGGGATTCTTAGTAGAGGTGAGGGTCGATGGTCAAATTGTATGTCTCATAAATGTTGACTGCAAAATGTGTAAAAGGGAAGAGTGCATGATGGGGCAGTCCAGCGGCCGGTTTGTTTGTATATTTGCAGAATTCTGAGTGTTGTTTGCAGATCGTGGAACAATGGAAAGGAAATCTTGAGCTCGCCTGTCCAGGAACCCACAATAAAAAAAGTGGCTAAATATGGAATAGGGAAATGGTTGGTCGGACTCGTTTTCGCTAATATATTGAAATTTGTAATAGATATCCCATTACCTGGAAAGATCTTTTCTGCATGTATATCGCAGAATTTCGGGCGCTGTTTGTAGGTCACACAACAATGCAAGGGAAATATTGAAATCGAATGTCCGGGAACCTACAAGCGAAAAATTCGGTAAGTATGGAATAGGGAAATGGTCAGTGGAATTCGTTTTTGCTAATATATTGATATTTGTAATAGATATCCCATTACCTGGTAGGATATTTTCTGCATGTTTCTAGACAATTTGTGTAGGGAAAGTTATTATGACGATCTTCTCGAGGCATGGCGAGATGTTAGCATTAAACCTAAGTTATTGCATACTTGGAAAGAAGTGCGAAGGTGGAGGGCACAAGAAACAACGATTAGGAATTGGATATTTTGTGAAACCGCCAACCCGACAATTCGCAAAAGAGATTCGAAGAAATGGTGAAGTATGGAAAGTGGACAAACGAGATTCAAAATGGAGTGACAATAGTTCCACATGAGACGTGAGGACTTGATGGTAAAATTGTAGGTCTCGAAACTTTTGAGTGCAAACTGTGTAACACGGAAGAGGGTATGATGTGAGAGTCCGATTGTAAATTTGTATATCGTGGAAGTCATGGTGTTGTTCGTAGATCATAGAACAATGAAAGTGAAATCTAGAGCCCACCTACACACGAATATGCAATCAGAGAAGTGGCTAGGTATGGAATAGGTAAGCAGTCGGTCACAGTCGTGATATAAAAGGACGAGTGCAAATGTGAACCCATAAGTCCGCCAACCCGCGCAGCTAGACATTTTCAGAAAAAAGACTAAGTAACGAGAAAGAAAAAGTCGAGGGAAAAGAGAAACATGAATTTTGTTAAGTATAGAAGAGGGAAAAGATTCAAGAAGGGCTAATATATTCGAATCTGTAATAGATATCCCATTTCTTGGAAATATCTGTTTTGCATGTTTCTGGAGAAGTTGTATATTTATTGCATATACTTGGAAAGAAGTGTGAAGGTGGTGAGCACAAGAAAAAGCGACTAGGAATTGGAAATTGTCTAAACTCGCCAACCTGACGATTCACGAAAGAGATTCCAAGAAATGGCTAAGTGTGGAAAGTGGTTGTATGGGCTTCAAAATAGGGTGACAAGGGTTCTCGAGGAGACGTGAGGCCCTGACGGTCAAATTGTATGTATAAGAACTTTTGAGTGAAAAATTTGTAACCCAGAAGAGGGGATGATGTGGGAGTCTGGAAGTCAATTTGTATATTGTGGAATCCAGGGTGCTATTTGCAGGTGAAGGAACACTAGAAGTGAAGTCCTCCTGTTCAGAATCCCGCAAGCGAAAAAGTCGGTAAGTATGTGTTATCATTGAAATTTAGCCCGCAAATGGTTACACGAATCGAACATCTCCAAACACCTATTAGTTCATTCATGGCCCAAAAATGAATTTCAAAAGGGCATAAATTATACAACTAGTTATAAAATCAACATGCGCTCAGAATATAAAGGAAGCGCACACACGTGCGCCAGCAAAAAACGTAGGGAAAGCAGACATGCGCCCGATGCATGACTGTTTATGCAAAAAACCACACACACCTCAGAATGACGCATTTATGATTCTGGTATGCCTCCCACCCACTTCTAGTTCAGCTCCCAAGTCGATTTGACCCCCAAATCTGAGTTGAATCCAAGTGGGGGCTAGCCAAAGACCTAAAGGTGCCCTAAATGGCCCCTTGTTCACACTAAAGACTGGTTGGATAATTCCTCAAATATTTGCTATAAAAAGAGGCCATGGGTGCACTATATTTTCAAGAATCTATTTGTATTATTATGCTACCTCTATTCTCCTACAAGGAACCTCTTTCCTCATTGGATCATACAAGCACCATTTCATTGGGCTATTCACATCACCTCTTGAGTGAATGAGCTTTGGATTTCTTCACCATTTGATTTATAGTTTACCATTTTGTAAGAAGAACTCTCTCAATGGGGGTTCAAGAGCCCTCCCTTGGAGGAAGAGGGGACCCATAAGTCTCCCTTTCTCTTTGGTATTTTCCCACTAATACAATCTATCCATTGGTGGCATGAATATTGGTCAATTGTTTGGTTAATTTTGGTTCTAATTCCCTTATGCACTTTAGTTTAGTTTCTTTGATTATTGTTAGCTTAGTTGTTTGTTTATTTCTTGTGCTTGATATTTCTAACTCTTGCACTAACTTCTGTCCTATCCAGCTAACCCAACTAGACTTGCAAGTGTCCCTCTTTTTCTCATCCAGGTGATGAAAATGATACAAAATATTGGCGACCATACTGGGGATAGGTATCAATTTCCTCCCCATTTGGTTTTTTTGAGCACTTATTTTTTATTTATTTAACTTGTAGGGATCATAACCGGCCCAAGCCTACCTGCAAAAAGCCAATTTTGGAGCTGAGATAAGAGAATTCCATTCAAAATTTTCTTCCTGGCCACGTATCAGAGTGTGCACGGGTTCGTCATCCCACAGTTGCTCCTTCCAAGCACATGCGCCAAAAGAACTGTGTTTATCAGCGCATCTTGCGCACCTCCACCAACGAGTTGTTGTTTATTTGAGCATTGGCGCCACATGCACCTCTGTCTACTTTGCGATCCATGCATCTGCCCAAAAATTCAACATTGTAAGGATTTGTTGTGATATTTTGAAGGTCTATAGCCTTATAAATATTGATTCTATGAAATTTGTAATGTGCACCACACTTAGATTCCCTTACCACATGAAGGGTTAGTCAAAACATAGGCACTTAGAGGGTTAAAATCCACATCTCTCCTCTTTTTGCTTTCATTTTTTCCACATGGATGGCTTTCTTTGATTGTAAAAATTAATTTGGAATCATTCAATATCACATATATAAACACTTGCACTGGGACCATAAATTAAAATTCAATTGTGGAGTATGATCTTCTCTCGCACCATAGAGCGATCTTGAGAATCAGAAAAAAAAACGATTGAGGGAAGATTTCATATCCCTTAAAAAAAAAAAAATCTTTAGGAGAGAACCAAAAGCCCCCCTAGGGCTCCTCTTAGTTTCTTTTCCAAAACATATTAAATTTGCAAAGGGCCCATACATGCCCACATGTTACAAAGATAAGATAGTTTTGAAGCTACTTTCTTAATTTATATCACTAGGGGAGTTTAAAGATTATTGTAACGGGCCCATACATGTCCACATGTCCACAATTTAGGATAGTCTTTTGAAGCTTTCTTAGATTAAATCACATTAGGGAGTTAAGGCATTGGTAAGGACCCACATGTCTACTTGCTAGTTCTATAGGGACTTTAAAATTCCGCAAGGTTGTACCAATGACACCTAGTAAGATAGGTAATAAAGACTTGTATGGACCACACGAATTCCACATGCTGCAAGGTGACACCTAACTTATTAAAAATTTGGCACATTTTATCACTTGCTCACACACAAAGTCACTACTCACTCACATAGTTTCATCTCAAATTGTGGAGTTTGAAGTAAGTTTCCCCCAAAGGGATTCTAAAACGCCCCACCCTTTTCTTGAAGGAATTATCCACTCCCACTTAATTTGAATGAGATTGGTTCACACCCCCAATATCACAAACACCCACATCTAATTTTTTTTCTAAAAAATCACTAAGTTTTCCTCCACAGGAGGTGCCAAAATAAATTTTTAGTCTAGGTAGTATCTCGGGGATAGGAATCCAAATAACTCCTCGTTGTCTGGTTCTCACATCTTCAAACATTATAAGTTTTCAAATAGGGAACTTTAAAATCCTCCAAGTCAAGTGTTCCTAACACCATAAGGCATGGAGATACCTGTGAAGGGTTGAAGGCCAAGGTCCGGTTGTTCTGTGCGTCCCCCCTTGAGGCACCCACCTCTTGGACGGGATCCATCCCGTGACCCATTTCTGAGGCCGAAAATACAAATGTCGCACTTTGACTGAGGCACCTAGTGACCAAATTTTAGGACATCTACCCAGGTGGCAATTGTGGGCTGCAATTGCACCTTGATTGGATTTTGTGTGGCTATTGGAAAATATCACCAGCTCTTTTGGGATATGCACCCTCTACCCCTGATTATAATCAATTGTTTCATCCTTCACTAGTTCTTCTTCCGGTGGCTTCAAACCCCACTGTTGAGTGCTATTGGAAGGTCTAGTGCTATTTGAGAGGAAGGACGATACGTATTTTAGGACACGAGCATTTTTTTTCTTTGTTCTCCCACGCAGACAAAATCCACCTACCCAGATGTATGCTTCTTTTTTAATTGATTTATTTATGATTCTCTCATGATTACATGCGATTGTGAGATATATTGTGAAGGTCTAGATTATACAAAGCACTCTTGTTCATTTATTTCTCTCACCACCATTTGCACACATCCACTTTGCTAGTTGGGCATCACAGAGGACCCACAAAATCCCCACCATTCCAGATGCTTGTTGAACCTCCATCCTATTCTAGGAGGAGTTCCTAGTCTTTCCACCTCACCAACCCAACCCTCTCACACCCCTGTGAGTGCTACTATTTTGCGATCAACTTTGCTTGGTTCCACTTTACTTGGGTCCACTTCCCAAGGCCAACCATCCACTAGCTCTCCTCTACAAGGAAGCAGGGGACAAAATTCTTCCAAAGGGGGAAGTCCCACCCCACCTCACCCCCCTCATGGATTAGGTACACAAACTACTCACAACATGCCTAGAACTAACCCTCCACCACCACTCCAGATGCCATATTTTTCCCCCCTCAACATACCATATCTGAGCAAGATCCCCTATGATCCTATATTGCACAACCCCACATGGCCTGCAATGCCCACCAAACTACCTCCAGACATTCCTAAGTTTGAAGGAAAGGCGGGAGAAGATCCTGCCAATCATATCATGACCTTCCACTTATGGTGCTCTTCAAACAACATCATAGACGACTCTGTCTGATTAAGGTTATTTTAGTGCACACTCACAGGCCCATCAGCCAAGTGGTATGTAGATGAAAAATCAGGGTCTCATGTGACTATTGAATCTTTGGCCAAAGCATTTTTGACCTTCTTTCAACTACCAATCCATCATGACAATGGTATCGAACTACTCTTCGAGTTTAAACAATCCTCCACCACTCATATCGCTGACCACATTCACGAATGGTGTCAACGATGTAGTTTATGCAAAGCAAAAACCACCAAGCAACAATGCCTTGACTGGTTCCTCAGGTCACTTGTCTCCCTCCTTTCCAAAGACGTGGCCTCCACCTTCCCCCAGTCGAAAGAAGAAGCCATCAACAAGGCTCAACATTATGATCTCTTTTATGCACAATCATGATACTTATATACAGTACTACCTGACACCCTAAGACTCATCCCATTCAACCAAGAGAAACCCAGGATGTCGCACTCAATAGATGCATTGATTGGTACCACAACACACCACAACCCGTACATCCAACCACCACCCATGTACGGTACACCCCAACATCCACTGATATATGGAGAACCCTCTTATTACCCTCCTCCCCCGTACTAGTAGCCATACCCCGCTATACCCCCTCCAGCCACGAGTGGACCCGCATCAACACCCATGATGCGTCCAACTGTACAACCAACTTTTGGTACCCCCTCTACCTCAACTTACACCCTGAGCACTAGTGAAAGAACCATGCCTTCCCATGTACCATACAGATCATTGCCACAAAATAATCCGTACTTTCCATTTCCTGGCCCTCCCCAACCCATGGCTCCACCGCAAGCGAAACCACACACCGGGATTAACTTTGTTCAGCCCTCTCCCATTCAACAATTTCAAAATTTTGAACAACTGAATACGAAAAATTTGGCTCATCAGTTGAATAATTCCAAGAAGAAAGGAAAAAACCGAAACAATAATAATCCAAGACTAGGGGGGAATAACCCCCAACAAAACCAACCTACTGGGGGCAACCAAAATCAAGGGAACCAGAACCCCCAAGGGGGAAATCACAAAAAATGCCAAGGAAAGAATAAAAACCTCCAGACAAACTTCCCTTTCAACCTTTGCGGTGAATATGGCCATTATACTCACCATTTCCCTCATATTGCTGACTTTAAATGAATGAAAGAATTCGCAAACATACCCTCTCGCACCGCCTGCCCCTCAGCAGGCCCCATGACAGTATGTGCAAAAACCACCCCGGGTGGTGTTGAAAAACCCTATTACACACCAAGGTGTGATGAAAACCTAGCAGGAGATGCAACCTACCCCACTACAGATGGGACAATATCAAAACCCTGGCACTCCTGCGGATCACACTATCCTCCTCACTAGTGAAGAGGAAATTATTCTACAAACACACAATCGTCAATACATCGCACGCCCATAATATACTCCCACCACCTCGGAAGTAGTTCCAATTACAACTGGACCACCTCTGATGATTCCACACCCTAACACTGGAACACCCCTTCACATTCCTCGCATCCCATTACGATGGAATGTCAACAACTCTCAGGCTAGGGAGGCACACAATTATAGTTAGGTCGATGACTTGGCACAATCTCCTACCTCCATATCAGTCTTAGAAGTCCTTCAAACCTATCCTACTCAACATAAGTCAGTACTTTCCACCTTGGGGGCAGTTGAACCTCCTGATACTAGACTCATAACATTTGATCTAGATTGTGAGGAACCCCGTCTCCCCGCTTTGGTAGCTTTCCAGATACCAGTCAAGATTCAAAACATCACAATTCATCGATGTATTATCGATGAAGGTGCATCCACATGCATCATGTCCAAAATGGTATGGAAAAACCTCGGCTCCCCCGAGCTAATACCATCCGCCATTACTTTAATAGCTTATGATGGACGACCATCCTCTCCGGAAGGGATCTTTCAAAATGTCCCCATTGAACTCGAGGGAAAAAATATCCTCATTGACATTGAGGTTATCGACACCCCACTCGATTACAATATCTTGTTTGGACGTAGCTACATGTGCGCTATGAAGGCAATAGCCTCTTCTATGTTCTGAATGATGATGTCGCCCCACAACGGGATGATCATCACCATCAATCAGGTTTCACATTATGATCCTAACCCTTCCTCCAACATCGATAACATCCTACCTTTTGTCCACTCTAATTTCGATGCCTACCTACTCATCGAGATGGGCTCCATAATTTTCAAAGATCCATCATTGCTAGGGACATAACACGGGGCACCCCCGCTCATACACTCCTCATCTCAAGTATGCATCATCTCTTCCAACAAAACTAACACTGGAGATACCATTCCTCCCACCGAGGCTTCTTCACTTATTGACGTCCCACTAGTCACAGAACTCCCACCTCATGCATCCCTTGAGAACTCTACAATACCACTTGTCCCCAATGTCCCCCTCCCCAAGGGTCACATCCCCTCTTGGGAGATAGTCCCCCAAGCCATGACCCAAATTACCTTCTTCTACCCCCCGCCGGGTGTACAAGCCTTCCACGTAGCCGCAACGCTTACCCTCCCTAACATGGTGCTTGCCATCCCAGTTTGGTATCTGCACCCCTCTAAGATGGTTCCTCAACCATCCCTTCCTCCCTAAACAAAGGGAATACCAATGCAGATCCTAGTCCTCACTCCGACCACACCACCCTCACCCCCACTTGTTAGCACCACCACTACAACTTGGGGAAGATGGAAGAAGAAAGAGCCCACCGCTCCACTTCCCCCCTGAGTTCAACCTCCTTATGCACTTTGCGAGAAAGAAGGACACCCCACAAATAGATGTCCCTCTCTCCCAGAGTTACGCAATCTGATCCAACTCCACCGAGCAACCACATTGCCCGTCGCTTCACCAAGCACACCTAGTACTACCACCCCGTCCCCTACTACAGGAAACGAAGGGTTGCGAACCAGATTCACATGTGCCATTTGTTCAGAGTATGATCATTACACCCACCATTTCCCTGCGCTACCTCAATTTCGACAGACACTAAGGACAATATGCCAGAGCTTTCAGAAAGACATCTCTCCACCCACTCGAGTCACTAACATCCAATATGTCACAACCTCAGTCGACAAATGAATGATATGTCCTTTCTCTCTCTGTGACTCGCTCGATCATTTCACCTACCAGTGTCCCACTATCATTGAATACAGGTGTTTCCAAATGACCCTTATTTAAAATCTTACACCTCCCCCAATGTTAAAGGTAACAGTGATTACCCCTACTCCATCTCCAGATATTGTTTATATCTTCTCTCCTGAGCCTGAGGCAATTCCCACTCCTCAATGGTTCATTGATAGCCTAGATGTGGATTTGCCCCCAAATCCCCCTAATTCTTTGGTTTATTTCCCCACGAAAATATTACGCCCGACTACAATTTTTAACCCACAATATCTCGATATTTGGTTTTTGTCGAGCGAACCATCACAACCTCCTTGCACCACCCCCTCTACATCTTCACCACCAGAAGACAATCACATAGTAACAGTCACCAATGTTCCTCCCCCAAATCCTTTATATTCTCATCAGTTCCACTGCGATGAAGACATCCTCGAGGAATTAACTACCCTCGATTGCCCATGGAATGCACTCCACCACATAGTGCTCTTTCTCTCACAGGAAGCCTTTGAGCCACCTTTCCAAGACTCCATATACGCAATCGAAACTAAATATTTTATCCCATCAGTGCATATATAATGGTTCAACAACCCTATCCCTGCCCCCAACGTTTTTGAAGAAGGAAACATGGCCAACGTTTCTCCCACTGTCAAAATCGATCTTTCCATCAAACCTGGAATCGTAGAGGAAATCACCATTGGCACCGCATGCTCTCCTGGAGAACTTATAGCTTACAAATCTTTCTTCCAGGAATACCGAGACATTATCGCCTAGTCATACACAGAGATGCCTAGCCTTGATCCTTCTATTGTCCAACATCATATAGACACATGGCATGATATCACACATGTATGACAAAAACAATGCCCACTACACCCATCCAAAGAGGCGACCATAAAATATGAAATTGACAAATTATGCATTGTTGGGTTCATATACCCCATCGCATATACGTCGTGGGTCTCCAACCCCATCCCTGTCAACAAAAAATAGGGCACTATTCGTGTCTGCACTAAATTTTGTGATCTTAATCACGCTTGTCCCAAAGACAACTCCCCAACGCCCTTCATCGACCAAATTATTGATGATTGTGCTCGCCACGAAGCGTTGTCCTTCATGGACGGTTTCTTTGGCTACAACCAAATTTAGATTCATCCAATGGACCAGTACAAAACGACATTCACTACCCCCTGGGGTACTTTTGCATACCGTGTCATGCCTTTTGGCCTCAAGAATGCCGGTGCAACATTTCAATGGGCCATTACGTATGTTTTTCATAATTTGGCTCGTATAATCCTCGTATACTTGGATGAACTCACCGATCGATCCAAGAAACACACTCAACATCTAGATGACTTACGAATCATCTTTCAAAGGTATCGTCAGTATAATATCTGCTTGAACCCCCTCAAGTGCATATTTTGTGTCACCGCTGGATGCCTCCTTGGGTTCATCATTTCCCAATGTGCCATCACTGTTGACCCCCTCAAGGTCCAAGCCATCACTGAATTTCCACCACCTCGGAATCTACGCCAACTCTAAAGCGTACAAGGAAAAGCTAGCTTTCTATGCTGCTTTGTCCCCGATTATTCCACTCACGCACACAGTTTCCTCCGCTTATTGCGTCATGATATCCCATTCCAATGGAATGAACATGCCCAAACTTCTTTTGATGATTTAAAAGCGGTGCTCTCTAATGCCCCTTTGATTAGTCCACCTGATTACGATCGTGAATATATCCTCTACTTATCAGCCTCAGCCGTCTCAGTGGTGGGAGTTCTCATCCAACTAGGGGATGATGGCCATGAGCATGTAATTTACTATATTAGTAAAAGTATTTTAGGGCCACTCCTGAAGTACAATCATGAAGAGAAAATTGCCCTTGTAGTTGTCCTCGCAGTCCAGAAACTGCGCCATTACATCCTGCTTCGCAATACCAAAGCCATGGAAAATTCCAACCCCATGCAATACTTTCTCAGTCGTCAGTAAATTAATGGAAAATTTGCTTGATAGATCATCATCCTTCAGGAGTACAACCTCGAATTTTCAACAACCAAGAGCAAGAAATCCCTCATCCTCACCGAACTCATTACGATATTTCCCTCAGATACCACCAGTTTACCCATCAATACAGACTTCCCTGATGAACACCTCTTCTACATCCCCTCTGATGATCCCTGGTACGATGATCTCCTCATCTACCTGCGAACACAGAAGTTTGGACCTCACCTCTCCAGGGACGATCGTCGACATATTCACCATCATGCCCCTCGATATCTCCTTATCGATGACATATTATATTGACGAGGGGTCGACACCATACTCCATCGATGTTTGACCATCGATGAAGCTGACAGAGTTCTGAATGATTTCCATGACAATGCTCGCGGTGGTCACCTCTCAGGGATGTCCACCACCCAGAAAATCATTCGAGAAGGATACTTCTGGCCCACATTATTTCATGAATGTATCCACAACGTGAAACGTTGTGACAAATGCCATCTTTATGCCCACAAAGCATGAGCGACACCCGTTTTTCTACACCAAATCATCATCGCTGGCCCCTTTTGCAAATGGGGCATTGAATTCATGACTTGTAACCCTCCATCCAGCAATGGAAATAAGTACATTATCATGGAATTCGATTAATTAACCAAGTTGGTCGAAGCCATGCTCACCTTCAACAACATCGCTGACACTGCAACGCATTTTTTCTTTAATCACGTCATTTCCTGCTTCGAAGTACCATTACAACTGGTCTCCGATCATGGAAAACACTTTGAGAACGATCTCTTCATCGAGATTTATTCAAATTTAGGATTCTCTCACGAGTTCGCCTCCCCCTACTACCCTCAGTCTAATGGACAAATAGAGGCAGTCAACAAGGTCCTTAAAACCATGTTGCAGTGTACTGTCAACAAACATAAGACCAATTGGCATCATATGTTATTCTCAACACTATGGGCTTATTGCATAACAGTTAAAGCTGCCACTGGTTTTACACCCTTCCATATCATCCATGGGGTCGAAGCCACTCTCCCCATTGAGTGAAAAATTCCCACCTTACGCACTGCTATTGAGCTTTTACCTGACACTGCTCCAATGGATCAATGCTTGCTGAACTTAGAGTCATTGGATGAAGACCGTCGGTCTTCATTAAAGAACAACGAGGCAGCCAAAAAATGGTTAAAGGCCACGTTTGACCACCATGTCAACTTTCGTTCATTTAACGAAGGAGACCTCATCCTTGCCTACGACATCGTGCACAATACCCTCAGCCACGGAAAATTTGAGTCCTTATGGCATGGAACTTATATCATCCAACATTGCCTCAGTAAATGCACCTACATCCTGGCCTCCCCCGAAGGCCATTCTCTGAACGAACCCGTCAACAGGTTATACCTAAAAAAATTTTACGCTTAGGCATAGCCACTCTACACTAGGATTTTTCCTTTTTTTTCTATTT
Source organism: Picea sitchensis (assembly GCA_010110895.2). Classification (NCBI taxonomy): domain Eukaryota; kingdom Viridiplantae; phylum Streptophyta; class Pinopsida; order Pinales; family Pinaceae; genus Picea; species Picea sitchensis. The sequence goes on from SNQJ01S0105483.1 coordinate 12,147, forward strand.
TTTACACATTTTAGAGCTTTTAGTCTATTTTTTTTCCTCCATGCCTTATGGATGATCTACCATTTGTGTTATTGACATATGATTCCTTCATCGGCCTACCACATCAGTTCCGCTGATGGGGCTAGCCTATGGACACAAAATCTCACTTCGACCACTTGGGCCCTCTATTCCCCCTCACATGAACTGCTCCACTCCAACGGCATATGTTTGGGCTCAACAACCAAAAACCAAGACGAATACACAACCATCATTGGCCTCCTCGTCGAGGCCAGTCACTGTCATATTCTCCACCTTAGCGTCTTACTAGATTTCCATCTCGTCGTCTTGCAACTCAATAATGTGTACCGTGTCTGCGATCCAAGCCTCTTCCGCAAATACCTGCAAGTTAGACTTTTATCTCAACATTTTCATTCAATCACATTTACACATATTCCACGATAATGCAATCAAATAGAAGATAATATGGCTAACCTAGTTTTAGATTGACATTTATCACATCAAGATACCTTTACACATACATAAAACATCAAAAGTCTATCACAACATATAGATTAGACATCATAAAACACATCACAAAACATCATCACATGTGAACATCACA
>SNQJ01S0105484.1:1951-18509 GCA_010110895.2 Picea sitchensis
CGGGAAGTTGATGTACTAACTTACCCAAACGGGACCCACATGACTTTTGGTGCTTCATCTCCTAGGGTTAGGTTTTTGGATGTATAGGGTTTTTGGCATTCCTGTTTATTGTAAAAAGGCCTTCAGAGCCTCATTGTAATCATATTCTTGAGAATGCGAGTAGCCATCACATCTCTTCTTAGAGATAAGTTGTCACCATTCTAGCGAGTCTTTCACTATGTATTTTTACAGTCTCTGTACATTTCTTTCATCAATAGAAATCATGTATTACTTTATATTTGTGTTTATAGTTGCATCTCTGATACATTTCTGTTATAGTATTGAATATCTGTGATATCTTTGTGCATTTCTTTATTATATCTCTAATCTCATTTCATGCTGAAAATAATCTGGATCAGTAACCCTCCTCTCAAATCCTCCCATGGTCATGTTAGGTTACAATGTCTAGCCTACAAGGAATACAACATCTATCCAACAATTTAGAATTGGTTGGATTGCATGCCACAGACAAATTTACTCTAACCTATATGTATACCATTTCCTAACAATTAACACTTAGTGCTATGAAACTAACAAGCTTCAAACATTATTACAATGACAATATATATAATGGTGGAAAATAATAGGTTAGAAGAAAAGCATTTCTCATGTAATCTCCCTTAACTTCTATAAAGTTATGACCTACATTCACCTTCCTCACCCTGTTATCTTTGCTTCATTTTTATAATTTGGTGATTCCATTATATTTTTTATGATTTTGATTAACTTTAAGTATTTTAAAGTGATCAATATAACAACTCCCAATAATTTTGTTGATTTTTATTGCCTTTCAAATCATGGGGTTTCCTTAAAAATCATGGGGAGCTTCACCTTAAGAACAATTCTCACTTTGGAAGCCACTTGAGATAGCATGGTGTTTTTTATAATATAAATAGATGAGTGATTCTACATATTCCCGTAGATAATTTTGTGGTTCACGAGTGCCACACCATGGATTCTTATGACGTTATGATATAACTAATAACAATACMTTGTAATATGTTGTATATCACATTAATTATAGGAGATCTTAGCTACATTGAAATTCACACATGTAAATCAATGACAAAGAGTTTAAAGCAACAATTATAATAATGGCCATGTAATGTTTAATGGAAAATTTATGAATGCATATGCTAATGTTCATTTTAATCGCATATAAGGGTATATCATCAATTTTAATTTTTTTTTTTTTTTTTTCCTTCGGGTCTCTAAAGCCAATCTTCTTATTAAAATTAATAAATCTAATTTGAATAAATTAAATGTAATTCTACAAGTGATTGCTCATTTCTTTTTTGGTATGATAATGCATTTTAATAAATATAAATTTTGAATAACATCATATGAAGGGATGCTTTAATTCAAATGAATCCAAACATGTGTTATAAAATTAAAGCAATCATAATAATAATTCTAACAAGTTCAACTTATATATATATATTCAATAGTCTATTGTATCTTAATAAAAAAGGTAAATCGATATAAACAAAAGTCAAATTCACAAATCATTCAACCAAGAATACTAACTACAATGACCGTTGACTTGTTTATAACCTTTAGGTGGTGTATAAAGAATCTACCAAGGTATACAAAATGATTTGTTTCTTATATGATCATATATTAAATTAAAATAGTTTACAAATTCCAAAAAAAATAAAGATAAAGAGAAGATTTTGATTTATTATGATTGTTGGGAATTTACATATAATTAGTTTTTGTTGAACTATTCATCCACATTGAATTAGTTCAATTTATACAATGAAGGTGTGTGCACCTAAGTAGCGTGATGGTGTGTTTAACTAAATATTGGAACTACAAAACAACATTGACTAAATAGTAGAACTATGAAACTATGTTGCAACATTAAAATTTGACAAAAATGTAAGTGCATATGTAACAAAACAATGAATTGTCCCTCTAATGTATATCAAAGGTGACCATTACAATGCATGTCCTATGTGAATAAATGGCATTGCACCTCTAATACATCAATCACATTTGTTTAGTCAGAAAATTTATGAAGATGAATTTAAATCAATGTGATTCTTCCCATCATAAACTTAACCAATCTCTTATACACTCGAGATTAGTTCAAATATATTAAATAATTAATAATTTACATATAATTAAATAACCATTAAAATATAAACTTCATCTTTTATGTTTTTTTTTTTAAATTATCAACATTATTTATAATATCTTACCTTATAAAATTACTTTTTAGATATTACCTTTTTCCAAGCTCTTTTTTGCATCTTTCCACTCATCTTCTTAATAATAATAATAAAAAAAAACAAAACAAAACAAACAAAAAAAACTTTATAAATCCCTCTTTCCACTCTTCTTCTTATCTTCTTAAGAAAAGACACTTTATAAATTTCACATTTTGTTGATATGAAGATAGCCCATTATAATTATAATGGTACTATAACCTTTCTAAGTTCTCACTTAACTTAGCACCACAAACAAAGAATATGGAATAACATTTTGTTGATATGAAGCTAGCCCATTATAAGGTACTATAACTTTTCTAAGTTCTCACTTAACTTAGCACCACAAACAAAGAATATGAAATCCAAGATATAGTTTTTGTCACTAGCACTTTTAAGGGAAATTTAGATTTCTTGCAAATGCCTTGTTCTACATCATATACTATAAATGGTATACCACTCATGCTATACATAAGATTTAATAAATAAAAATTACCATGCATGAAGTTGTAAAGTTTTAGTTTTTTTTTTTTTTTTAATATTTTACATTTACTTATGTTATATCTAAAATTTAACAAAAAATTACATTTATATAAGGCATGAGGTTGTAAAGTTACATTTATTTAAGGCATGAGGTTGTAAAGTTTTACGAATAAGTGGTTTGTTTTTAATAATTAAATCATTAAATATTTAATATTTATTAAAAAGTAGGATGTTACGTTTTTTATATAATTTTTTGGTTGGATTTAATAATTTTAACCTTTCTTTTAAGTATTAAGTGATTTTTTTATGAAATTATATTGAAATATATTATTTGAAAGAGTTTTATTTTATTTTACATTTATTTATTTGATAATTTTTTAAAATAATAAGTCAATCTGCATGTAAACATGAGCAGTGCTTGTTTCGAGAGGTGGTCTGCTTCCTTGTTGTGCTCCCTGTAGATGTGTATATAGCTGATTTCTTGGAACCGTGAAGATAATTCCTTGGTTCTGTGCTTCCATCGTTCTAAATCACTGGCATTTAAAATACAAATGTTTTTGAGCCAATTAGTTATAACCTTCGAGTCTCCAAAGATTTTTAACTTTGAAATATTCCATAGTTTTGCCAAAATTAATGTCACCCATGCTCCCAATAATTCAACTTTTGAATTTGTGCTGGGGGAGTAAGTTTGTTACTCGAAATTCCTGCATGATGAACTGTAGATTTGGACTGATTAACCATTAGTCCAGATACTTTCCAAAATAAACAAATGATTTTTTATATTTCCCACCACTCCTTTAAGTCTGCCCTCGTCAAAATAATAATATCATCAACAAATAAAACACGAAGAATCTTATAAAGACTGGAGACTTTAATACCTAACATTTTACCTTCTCCATGAGCAGATTTCAATAGAAGACTGAGCCCCTCCATGACGAGGATAAATAGTAGGAGCGACAATGGGCAACCTTGTCACAACCCCCTACCATTTTTAAAGAATTATGTCGCTTCTCCATTAATTAAAATTGCGAAGGTAGGTGATGAAACACAAGCCATGATCCAATTTGTCAATTGAATCCCGCATCCCGTTGAAATCAGAATGAATCTTAGAAAGTCCCAATCTACACAGTCATAGGCCTTCCTTAAATCCAATTTTAATAACAATGCACTTAATTTATTTTTTTTAATACTGTGTAAACTTTCATGGACTGTTCCGACTTCTTGGATTCTCCTCCCATGTAGGAAGCCAAATTGTTCTGCAGAGAGAGTGTTGGATAGGTAGGGTTTGATTCGATTGGAGATAATATTTGAAACTAATTTATAACATAAATTACACAAGGAAATCGGTCGAAAATCATCAAAATTTTTGGGCTTGTGTGCCTTCGGAATTAATGTCAAGAAAGTTGAATTTAGGCTGCCCCCTACTGACCCTAATCTTCTTATTTCTTCCACCATATCGAGAAGATCATGTCCCACAACATCAAATAAATGAGTGAAAAATTCAGAGGTCCATCCGTTTGGGCCTGGGCTCTTTTCTTTTTTTGAATTTGAAGAGAACTGATTTTAATTATTCCATAGTAACCAGTTGTGAAAGTCTATTAGAGTCCTCCTCCTTGAAGATCTTTGGGAAAATACCTGCAATCTTGACTTTTTCGGCCATATTCGAAGTCTCTTATGCCTTGTAGAAACATTTGAAATGTTCAAAGGCTGTCTTTTTTATAGCTACCGGCTCTGTAAATTTTGACCCTCCATTATCCGTAATTTCCCAAATGTGTTTTCTAGCTCGGTTGAAATTTGTAAAATTATGAAACAATTTTGTGTTGTTGTCTCCACTTGACAGCAAAATGGCTCTGTTGCGTAACCTCCAGGATTCTTCTGTGCCTCTTAGGATCACATTCCTTTCTAGTTCTTTTTGTCCCAGGCTCCTTCCTTCTTCCATATTTGTAGTATCTACAATCAATATGGAGATAGATGACTTGATACCGGCCTCTAATTCTTTTAGTTTGTCAAAGTTCTTTTCTTGTTTCATTCTAAACCATTGTTTTGTTTTTTCCTTTAAAATATTTAACTTCCATACGAGCCTGTTTCTAGAACCAAATTCTGTCAGGAATAATGGATCATTCCAAGTTGTGCGCACCAATGTTCCAAATTCTGAATTCGTTAGACAGTGAGCATTAAATTTGAAAGGTATGTCTTTTTTATTCGGATTGGCTTCGAACTGAAGAAGAATAGGTGCATGGTCTGAAATGAAAGGGTATTCAACCCATGAACGATACAACCTCACCGCTAATAACAAGTCTTCTGCGACGATACACCGGTCTAACCTTCTAGCCACCACTTCCAACCCCATCCGGCCATTTCTCCACATCAAAACCAGCTTTGTCCGCTTCACATATATCATCTTTTTATCCCCAAAGAGATCCTTGTAAAATTCATCAAAAGTAGTTTTCTTGGAGGTCCCCCCCCATACTTCCTCCGGAGAGTTAACGAAATTTAGGTCACCAACAATAATAAGATTCTTGATATCCAGTATACCACTATCAGCAATCAGCTTCCAAAATTTTATACGTTCCATACATGGACCATAAACATTCAAAAATGCTAACTCTCGGTTATCCTTTATGCTTGTACCTGTTAACAATATTCCACCAATCGTAATAAAAGGCACAAGATAAAAAATAGTAGGGTCCCAAGAGACCAGTAAGCCCCCGGAAGTTCCCAACGCATTGAACGCACATGTTACCCAAGAGGGTGTAATGCCATGCATGAAGTCTATGGAATTTTGTGTTGATACCAACGTTTCCTGCAAAAAAATGATTTATGGGCGAGTCTGATCCAACAATCTTCTAACCGAGGCCTTTTTTAGGGTGCCTCCCGTTACTATTGTCCTTGATGAATAAGAACCTAATCTCAAAGAAAATAACAATCTTCATCATATCAATTGTCTAAGTTATAATAATTGATACTTATGCTTTTAATGTGCACCAGAGAGCTAAATCTATTTGTTATTTATGGATATGTTTTGGTTGGATCAATTTTAGAATTTTGCAATTTTTTAGAATTTTGCAATTTTTATTTTATAATGTTTTAGAGTTTGGCTAATATATATATATAGAGAGTGTGTGTGTGTGTGTGTGTGTGTTTGTCCCCAATCCTGAACATGGTTGGATTTTTTGTCCCCACAGATTTCGAACCTGTGACTTTGACATCAAGGAGTGCCTTAACAACACACTCTACCACCAACTGTCCTACACCTAGGGGACAATTTGGCTATTATTTTTATTTGATGTTAAAAATAAAATTTACATAGTTTTGAAATAACTCTCCATGATTGCTAAGCAAAGCATTCATTTATTTTAATAAAATTCATGACACATATTATATTTAATAAAAAACAAATATTTAAAAAGTTAATAATTTGAGCTCACTTAAGATTCAAACATGGGTGAAATTGCAAAATTGGAATAGAACGTACAGCAATAGATAGTGAAAGGAATACGGTTTTCCCAAATCGGTAATATCATGGGAATCAATCCAATGAGAGATTATACGATCCATGATTGAGTTTAACATGGTATAGATTTGGTTTGGGTAAAGTTTATTAAAAGTAGATTAATTTTTTATTGGTAAAGTTTATTAAAAGTTGATTAATTTTTTATGATAAATTTTGGTGGAAATTTTGATGTTGGTTATAGTTATTTTTAAATAAAATTTTAGTAATAGTTTTATTATTTTTATTATAGTTTTGAATTTTTAAAATTAATTTATAAAAGAAATAAAGAATTTTAAAATATCTTCAAATTAAATAGAATTATGAAATTTTGTTTTGTTAAATTTTGATAAAAAAAAAATATGATTTATTTAAGATAAATTTTATTTTACTTACTTAATATTTTGGGGTGATTTAAAGTTTAAATTTAAGTCCTTGTTTAACAAGTGCTCAAATTCTAATTTTGGTTTGGAAGGTTGATATTGACATTATGAGAACTTCATATCATAATCCTTCATAATCCTAGGTATCTGGAGTTTTGATCTCTGCATCAACACAATTCTAGTTGGTACCATACCCTTCCCAAGCTTTACTATTCTAGAATTGCAATACCATTAGACTTCAACACTCATTGTGACACTTACTCTTGTCATGCCCAACCCTTTGAATGCAACCACTACTTGATCTCTAGTGTGCTAACAATTCTATGTCAACACCTAACCCACTTGGTACTATCTCAATAGACATATCATATCATTAGAGGAGCCAATATGCCACATTAGTAACAACTCATTAATCCACATCAATTGCATGTTATTACTTAGAGATGTAATGTGCCCAACTAGTTAATGGGTGATTAAAGTTTACCAAGTCGATCCAAAAAAAAGGTTGGACAAAAGAAAATAAGTTAAGTAATGAATAACATTATAATATGCAATCATCAACCATTGCATTATTTGGGGTCATTAATTCAAGATTGGTTTGTGATTGAAAGTTTGAAAAACATAATTCGAAATAGATGGAAGGAGCACACTTTTTTATTCTAAGGAGGAACTAAAGATTACTATGTCAATGGTCAAGTTCGACTAAGTCAACAAATGATCGAGCTAATATGATTCTAGGCATCAAGGAATTAATCATCATTGTACACTATACATAAGACCATTTTTTAAGATCTATCGCCATTAATGCATTTTATCATGCAATATATCATTTTACTTGTAAAGGGTTCCACATTCATTTTCAAGCACTTAGAACTGTTATTTGTATTCATTGTATTGTTACATTGTACCTAACTTCACAATCATCTCCCTTACATAACTCAAGTTACAATATTTTATTACCATGTTTTGATACCACCCAATTTATTTGTTTGTATTAATATTGGAATTGTACATTTCAGTACTCTTGTGTGCTTAGTTTGCATGATTATGGTTGTTTGATTGTTCATTAGTGTATCATTGAATGGTCATGCATTATTGCTCATTCACTTAATCGATTAATTGTATATATCAATACGCTACATATTTTGGTTTAATTTTAGTACATCCCATTTTTTTGTCGATAACGAATTCACATATTTTTACACTTTATAGTTGATTTCTTATCTTTCATTTGATTGTTACTTCATTGTATTGATCCTAACATGAGAGACGTAACCCTTGACATAAAAATAATTAAAACCATGCAAAATCTCTAAAAAATTAAAAAACACTAAAAAAAAAATACAAATAAACCAACTTATAAATAAACAAAAAAATATTCCCAGTCACCACCTCTTAAACATTATGAATCCTCATCCAACATATAGATAAATAAAAAATATTCCAAATCACATTTTTTTAATAATTACTTTAGCATATTATTAATAAATAAAAATATTCCAAATCACTTCTTTTAATAATTACTTTGAGCATGTTATTAATAGAGAGAAAGTGGTGTATTCCTTTGAGCATAGATAAAGTAAAAACCACGTGATGATTTTTTTTTATAAAGGATTAGATTTTTTTAATAAAAAATTATAAAGATAAAGTCAAAGAAGTAATATTTTAATTAAATTTTTTATAAAAAAGCTAAGTAAAGGATTTCATAGTAATTTTTAATATTTTATAGTTGTTATTTATATTCATTGTATTCAATATTTTATAGTTGTTATTTATATTCATTGTAGTAATTTTCAATATTTTATAGTTGTTATTTATATTCATTGTATTCAATATTTTATAGTTGTTATTTATATTCATTGTATTCAATATTTTATAGTTGTTATTTATATTCATTGTATTGTTACATCATACTTAATTTTACAATCATCTCTCTCTTATACAAGTTACAACATTTCATTACCATGTTTTAATATCACTTAATTGATCTATATTTGTATTAATATTAGAATCTCTTATACAAGTTATAACATTTCATTACCATGTTTTAATATCATTTAATTTATTTATATTTGTATCAATATTAGAATTTTTTATACAAGTTACAACATTTCATTATCATGTTTTAATATCACTTAATTTATCTATATTTATACCAATATTAGATTTGGACATTTAATTACTAATGTTTTTAGTTTGCATAAATATGATTTATTGCTTGATCGTTCATAGTATATCATTGAATGAGCACATATTTTTGTTCATCCACTTAATTACTAATGGTATATATCAATACATTATATATTGTGGTTTAATTTTAGTGCATTTAATATTTTTTTATAATAACAAATTCATATACTTTAGATTTTATAATTGATTTCTTATTTTCCATAAATTGATTATTTTTTCATTATATTAATCCTAACACACTTAAACTTAACCCTTAACATAAATGATTGAAACCATACTACCAGTCTCCAGAAAACTAAAAAAAACTATAAAAATGCAAATAGTCCAAGTTGTAGATAGATGAAAAATATTCCAAATCACCAATTCTTAAAAATTGCTATAACTTATGAGTCCTTATCCCATACATAGATATAACAAAGATATTTGAAATCACCTTCTCTTCATAATTACTCTAAACAAGTTATTAATATAGAGAAAAGGTAAGTTAATAATACAAAGAAATGGATGTATGTGTATCATAAAATAAAAATCATGTGATTTTTATAAGGTTAATAACTTTTTATATATAAAATTATTAAGATAAAGTCAAAGAAGTAATATTTTAATTAAAAAACTTATATTACACGGTCTTCCATAATATTGGAAAATTATGGAAGGTAGTAAAGGTAGATTAAAGTCTACATACTAAACACAATAATTTAACCATCCATTGAGTGGAAAGAAATACCATTATTTTTTTTATATTGGAACCACTAGCACAAAAATGTGAAATGTAATATAAATATAAAAATTAAAAAGGAATGGAATATGATAGGAGGGTAACAACTCCATTGTCGTTTGTGCCTCCCCTTTCCCAAGAGGCCAAGACAACTGGGGGTCCCATAACAATGCACGGGTACACACACCATATCCACGTGACACTAGACAAGAGTGGTCGAAGTGACAAGCTGATCACTTAGATGGTGATGACACGTCAGCATAAAAAAGCATCTCTCAAGTGGGGGTAGTGAGCTTAGATTATTGCCCACATTGCAGAAGTCAAGGCATGCTTTTCTTGCACCAAAAGGAATGGGCAGCAAAGGTTGAATAAGGATGGTATAAGGAAATATTCACATTACCTCTTAATTGCAACTTTATCTGGAAAAGAAAAGTAAGCCAAGTCACATATTCTGGGATTTGACTCTTCATTGCCTTGCTAGCCACACAATGTAAACCCCAAGGCTATGGAATATGTAAAGTCATGCTTAATCTTATTTTCATACCTAGGTGCAATGGATCTAGATTAGCATAGATTTAGGAAAAACAATATTATATAATTAAGTATTAATAGGTATGAATATAGTTTAATAAAAAATAATTAAGTGAAATATAAAATATATGAGATAAAAATGGATTTGTGATTATTATTTTATTTAGATAACTAAAGTACAACCTAATATTTCTTTCTTAAAACAGAAAAATGAAAAGTACAACTAAATATTTGAAAAAAAAATGATTTCATTGATTATAATAATAAATTTGAAAAAATTAAATTAAAAAATGTTTATTTTTGTCATACAAAGAATTTATAGTCTACCTACTTACTTCACTTATTGAGTCACCTTACATTATTACTCACTCATTTTAATAAGATGTAACTTAAGAGCTATCTACTCCATTTTTTTCTCACAAAGTTAAAAGCAGTAAAAGTTGGAGACAATTTGTGTGTGAGATGAATTGGTACTTTGGAGGAATAGATTAGTTTAAGTTGGAAGCAAAGTCATTGTTTACCATTTGGGAAGAGCCATGAACTTCAACTAGCTCTATTTATGTTGATTTGGGTATATTTCATCGTGATTTTGAAGCTCTTCAATTGTCACGTACATCCATCCATGATACATTGTCATTGCCACAATAACTAATATATCATTTCTCCGTTGCCAAATAGGTGCAAGCCGAACCTCTTTATGATCTCTCTAGTTACCAAAAGCATATGGGTCAATACTCTAAACAAACCCTTCATAGAATCAGAGTCTATGAAATTCTCTTTCGTTCCATAATTTCATGATCTTTCTCAAGTATCTGGTTCTACGACAGATATCTATCTTTGTAAGACAAGTCACCCTTGAAGCTCATATCATGTCGGTAACTAGAGAGATAATAAAGAGAAAACACAACTCCTTAATCTGGTCTTTAAATAGGCTCTAGGTATACGATAGTTCTATTTGTAAGATAGGGCACCCTAGAAGCTCGTATCATGTCAGTGATTAGCCCGAGAGATAAGTGCATAAAGCCACGGAAAATAGTAAGTTTGTTACATAACTCTCTATACAATTGACAAATGGAGAGAAACAAAGTCGCAATAAAAATGCAAAAAAAGTGAGAAAACCAAACCAATGCATTGTCATTACCACAATCACTAATATAACAGTTGCAATTAGATGAAATATCGTCATAGAAATGACAAACTTTCAATAAAAAAACACATTGCATCAAAATTTTAAGTCATGAAAATTGTATTACTCATGCAAATGACTCAAAGTTTAACCCAACAAACACCACAACACTAAAACCATCAACAAATGACTCAAAGTTTAACCCAACAAACACCACAACACTAAAACCATCAACAAATGACTCAAAGTTTAACTCAACAAACACCACAACACTAAAACTATCAACAAACCTTTGATTGGCCAAGTTGCTTGATAGCAAGACTCAAAGTTTAACCCAACAAACACCACAGCACTAAAACCATCAACAGATGACTCAAAATTTAACCCAAGAAACACCACAGCAATGAAACCATCAACAAACTTTTGATAACTCAGAGTTTAACCCAACTAACACCACAACAATGAAACCATCAACAAACCTTTGATTGGCCAAATTGCTTGATAGCAGGTTAAGATTTTATTAAAACTATCCATAAAACTTTGATCAGGCAAATTGCATGAGAGAAGGTAAGATTTTCTTAAAACCATTGACAAAACTTTGATTGGCAAAATTGGGGTAAATTTAATTTTGATTCCAATCAGATTGCATGAGAGGAGGTAAGATTTTCTTAAAACTATTAACAAAACTTTGATTGGCCGAATTGGGGTAAATTTGATTTTGATTCCAAGCTCAGCTCAGCTTATTGGGCGCCTACCAGGACTTTCTAGCTGCCCATCTGTCCATTGGCTTGTGGTTAACCAAAGTCGTTAAAGCCGGTAGCGGTTACACATTGGCGCTTTGTGATCATTAATGCGAATAATGATAAGAATTGTGGGTCCCTGCCTTCGCTCGGGTTCTATCCGGGCTTGGGGAATCTCCACGCCCCCATCTCTCTCCCATATGTAATGTATAACCTCCTAAAGTCGCTTTGCACAAATATTTCTATCAAAATTCGCTCAATCAATCAGTGCTCGCAGAACTGAGCTGAAAGAGAGCAATCCTAGAGCAGAGCAGAGCAATTTTTACAGACATAAACACAAGCAAGCAAGCTGGCTATCGAAGCTCAATCTAAAGCTTGCCTTCTAAAATCTAAAAGACCCAGATTCATGGTATGTATTTGTTTTGCCTTTCTGTATTTCAATTCTGTTTCACAGGCCTTGAATACATGGATATATCAGGCACCCATTAATGAACCCCCATGCTCTTACAGAATCTCTTTGTTTTGTTTTCATGGATAACTGCAGGTTCGAAGGACGCTGCCATTGGAGGAGAACGAAATAGGTCCTCCATGGTTGAAGCCCCTTCTGCAGACAAGCTTCTTCGTCGCCTGTAGAATTCATGGGGATTCAAACAAAAGCGAATGCAACATGTATTGCCTCGATTGCATGGCAGGTGGGTTGTGCACCTACTGCCTGGAACACCACAGAGATCATCCGATTGTCCAGGTATTGCAATGTTCATGGTGTTTCTGCTGTTCTTTCAATCGAAATTTCGCATGGCTGAGGTTTTGAGGTTTACTGCTTTATTCTTACTGTGGTTTTTGATGGGTTGGGCTCAATAGATACGGAGGTCTTCATACCACAATGTAATCCGGGTTTCCGAAATTCAGAAGATACTGGACATAACAGGCATACAGACATACATTATCAACAGTGCTCGAGTGGTTTTTCTTAATGAGAGACCTCAGCCGAGGCCGGGGAAGGGTGTCACCAATACCTGTGATATATGCGAAAGAAGCCTTTTGGATACGTTTCAGTTTTGCTCCTTGGGCTGCAAGGTAATGCCATTTACCATTTTCAGAAGAGTTAGCATTTTGGGCGTTAGAACTAATGGGATTTTACTGTTCACTCCCTCTTAAGGCAGGCAGAGAGGATGTAATGGGTTCTTACCCTTCTTAGATAGGAGATGGTTTAGAACCCCAAGCCTGAATGAACCAATGTAAGTGGCCCAATGCAAACCTGTGGAGGATAGAGAAGCAATTTCAGCCCTGAGTTTAGCCTGCTCAGTATCAAAATTTAATGGCTACTTCTTGCCATGCAAACCTGTGGAGGATAGAGAAGCAGTTTCAGCCCTGAGTTTAGCCTGCTCAGAATCAAAATTTAATGGCTACTTCTTGCCCCAATCAATGGACTAAGTTTGTTTGTTTGTTTTGCATTTCAGGCAGCTGGCATAAGAAGGAACCTCTGTAATATGACATTTCTTCTACAGCCCAAACAGCAAGCTGAGCTTGACTCCGACCAGGACTCCTCTTCTTACAAGAGACAGAAGACGCACAAGGGTCTCCACGAATTCAGAAATAAGGATTACAAGAAGAGATTACACCTTGAAGCTGAGAATGAGCATGACCATGATCACCATGAAGATGGTGCAAGCTATGAGACAGCAGTGTTTGGTTACAGCCCTCCCAGCAATTCACATGACAATATCTCGCCTCCAACTCCGCCCATGATAATCAATTACAGAACTGCAAGAAAGAGGAAGGGAATCCCTTTCAGAGCTCCTCTGGGGAGTCTTATATCTCCCACCTATATATGTTAGAAGCCTTCAGCATATATATATATAATCACAGAGCTTAAGCCTAATTATTCCTGGGTACTTCTGTTGTTGAACGAGTACTACAACATAGATTCAATATACATGTACCAGATTATCAGTAAGATAAGCATGATGCATATATATATATGCATATATGAGCAGTACAGGTATCATCTGCACTCAAGTTTTATATATTCATAGATATATACACAGCAGCAGAAAATGGGTATGTCGTGACAGGATCCACGCAGTCCAGGGATTGGTTTTCTGTTGTGGGCGCCATGATCAGAATCTCAGGGTTCTTCATACAACCGCACTCTGTACATCTGTGTATATATTCTTCTATCTGTATATTAATAAACCATAGCAGAGAAGGAAGAATGCCCAACCATGTTAAAGGCGCCCTCTCATATAATGTCTGGAATATGTAAATATATAGATCATTACCAGTCTGCAGTTATATTATAGAGGGGAGGAACTAACCCCTAAAGTAAAATTACAATGTCATATTCCAATTATCAGGCCATGACTCTGTAAATATCGACATGACCAGAATCAGGAGCACAGTATCTCTTGTCAGTCGGGGACGGAAGCAAACCCCAAAGCAGTAATGAATAAGATGTTGTTTAGAAAGTACAGTTGGTAATTGTAAAGTTAGCCATGATTACAGATAATCAGGCTTTGCATATCTATTTTGTAACAGTGCAAGGAATAAATACTAATAAATGTTGTTATAGATACAGAATATGTGCCTTTCTCTTATCTATGTTCATGTTATGTATTTTGGCTTTAAGCCTGTGTATACTCAATATGGATATATATTTTTGAGTTGATGGATTTTTATTTAATATATTATAATGTCTGGATAAAAATGAGGAAGCGCCAATGCATTGAAAAAATTTATATGAATAATGGAAGTGATACTGCATCTCAAACACTCAGAAGTATGGCCAGGAGGTCTGGAATATTGAATTGGAAAGATGGAGAAAGGGTGAAAATGATCATAAAAAGCTTATGGAAGCTTGAATGTGTTGGGAGGAATATTGAATTGGAAAGATGGAGAAAGGGTGAAAATGATCATAAAAAGTTTATGGAAGCTTGAATGTGTTGGGAGGAGGGAGTAGCAGAAGGGAGGGTTGATATCACAATTTGGATAGAATAATAAGATTAAGTGGAATATTGAATTGGAAACATGAAAAGAGTGAATGATGGTAAATAGTTTATGGAAGCTTGAATGTATTGGGAGGTAGGAGAAGCTGTGATTTCTATGAGTGAGTTGAGTGATATTTGATGAAAATTTAGTAGGTGACTTTTAAAAATTAAAAAAAATAATAATATAAAAGATGGTATTTTTAATTATAATTTGTTACAAAATATAATATTATGAATTTTGAATTAAGAATAGTTTTTTATTTTTTAATTAAAAATTTAAGTTTGTAAAAAATTAATATAAGTGATTATGATGATAATCGTCTATTTAGATGAGAATTGGTTTATTTAACCTTAAGAAAGGTAAGTGATTACTTGGATTTGTTTAGAATTTTATTTTTGTGCTCAAAAAGTATTAAGAGAAGTGGGATCTTAAGAAAGGTAAGGGATTACTTGGATTTGTTTAAAATTTTATTTTTGTGCTCAAAAAGCATTAAGAGAAGTGCTACAAGATCAGGTAGAAAGTTAGGAAGGTTGGTATTGTGACAAATATGCATGACACTCTAAGAGAAAGTGTTTTTCATCTTCAACCCACTCAGTTTTACTATGCAACTAGTGAGAGTTTGTTCTTACTTAGCAATCTTGATTTATTTTTTTACCTAGTCAAAAGAGAGAGATACTTTTGATCTTCTAGATTAGGGTTGACCACCTCCTTACATTTCTTAATTTTATTTTATCCTCTAATTCTTTATTGCACCACAAATTCTCCTTAAACTTAGATGTAATAATATATATATATATATATATATATATATATATATATATATATATTTGTACTGGGTTAATCGGTAAGCAGTTCTCGTACTCGCGTGACACGGGGTCGATCCCCGTCAGCTACCACTAAAACCCCAGGTGCAACCACCCAACCCACAAGAATGGCGCACGAGTAAATCCGGGTGAGAATCAAACATGAGACTTCATTTTATAAATTTCCTTCCATTTACATGGCACTTGCCAATCCTTCTACAGCAGTGTGGGAATTAATATTTTTAATATTATCATTATTCTCATAATGACTTTTTCCTTTATTCCCAAATTGTTTCGCCAAGATTTGGCATCTTTATGCCATCCTTGCTTGAGCGGAAAGTGGTTTTGATTGGAGTTTGAAGCAATTTTGGGGAGCCTCTTGTCACCCATGTTGTTTATTTTGTTCTTGTACATTAAGTGTTCTCAATGGGGGAAATACTTGCTTTAATTAGGAGAATAGGATAGGGCATATTGCCTTTAATTTTGAGTTTATAAGTTATAAAATTCTTTTGTATTTGCTCTATCTTTCTCCACAATCCTCTAGAGAGACTGCATCCCCAAACATCACATCCATATAAGATAACAAGAGTGACAAAAGTCTCAAAGATGAGTTTTTTCTTATCTCGTAGCCCGTAGCCAAAGGTGTGCTAATTTACAATTGTTTTCAAGCCCATAATACACTTTCCACCGTCCATTTATCCTTTTCTCAATGCTATAGTTCCAATTGAGTTTGTGATGAATATTGATTCAGAGATATTTGTATGAAGGCACTTCCTCTAAGATGTTGTTGTCATATATGAAAATATGGTAGGTGATATTTATTTATTTAATTTTCATAACCTTCATTTTGTCAATGT
>SNQJ01S0105484.1:18559-30134 GCA_010110895.2 Picea sitchensis
TGGTTGATTACATCTTTATAATACCTTAATTTTCTTTTTTCCTCTAACTCTTTATCACACCACATTTTCTCTTTAAATTTTGATTTGACGTTTTTTTTAATAGTATCTTTTTTTCTGCAAAATGATTTCTTCCATAATTCTCCAATAGTAAAATAGTCTATATGTAATATTATATAGATAACAAATACAATTTTATTGATGTTAATATTAATTAATAATAACAAGAATAATATTTATATTTAATTAAGAGTTTGTATATTAATAATAATAAGATCGACATGACCAGAATCAGGCCATGACTCTGTAAATATCGACATGACCAGAATCAGGAGCACATTATTTATTGTCAGTTGGGGACGGAAGCAAACCCCAAAGAAGTAATGAATAAGATGTTGTTTAGAAAGTACAATTGGTAATTATAAAGTTAGCCATGATTACAGATAATCAGGCTTTGCATATCTATTTTGTAACAGTGCAAGGAATAAGTACTAACAAATGTTGTTATAGATACGGAATATGTGCCTTTCTCTTATCTATGTTCATGTTATGTATTTTGGATTTAAGCATGTGTATACTCAATATGGATATATATTTTTGAGTTGATGGATTTTTATTTAATATATTATAATGTCTAGATAAAAATGATGAAGCGCCAATGCATTGAAAAAAATTATATGAATAATGGAAGTGATGAGTGCATCTCAAACACTCAGAAGTATGACCAGGAGGTCTGGAACATTGAATTGGAAAGATGGAGAAAGGGTGAAAATGATCATAAAAAGCTTATGGAAGCTTGAATGTGTTGGGAGGAGGGAGTAGCAGAAGGGAGGGTTGATATCACAATTTGGATAGAATAATAAGATTAAGTGGAATATTGAATTGGAAAGATGAAAAGAGTGAATGATGGTAAATAGTCTATGGAAGCTTGAATGTGTTGGGAGGTAGGAGAACCTGTGATTTTCGTGAGTGAGTATGAATGTATTGGGAGGTAGGAGAAGTTGTGATTTATGTGAGTGAGTTGAGTGACATTAGATGAAAATTTAGTAGTTAACTTTTAAGAATTATATATATATATATAAGTATTTTGAATTATAATTTATTAATATATATTATGAATTTTGTATCATGGATATTTTTTTTTTTAGTTAAAAATCTAAGTTTGTAAAAAATTAATATAAGTGATTATGATTATAAACGTCTATTCAGATGAGAATTGGTTTATCTCACCTTAAGAAACGTAAGGAATTACTTGGATTTGTTTAGAATTTTATTTATGTGCTCAAAAAGCATTAAGAGAAGTGAGACCTTAAGAAAGGTAAGAGATTACTTGGATTTGTTTAAAATTTTATTTATGTGCTTCAAAAACAGTAAGAGAAGTGTTACAAGATCAAGTAGAAAATTAGAAATGTTGGTATTGTGACAAATATGCAAGACACTCTAAAAGAAAGTTTTACTATGCAAAGTATTTTTCATCTTCAACCCCTCAGTTTTACTATGCAACTATTGAGAATTTATTCTTACTTAGCAATGCTGATTTTTTTCTTGAATTAGTCAAAACAGAGAGTAATATTTTTAATATTATCAGTATTCTCATAATGACTTTTTCCTTTATTCCCAAATTGTTTAGCCAAGACTTGGCATCTTTATGTCATCCTTGCTTGAGCTAAAAGTGGTTTTGATTGGAGTTTGAAGTAATTTTGGGGAACCTCTTGTCACCCATGTTGTTTATTTTGTTCTTGTACATTAAGTGTTCTCAATGGGGAAAGACTTGCTTTAATTAGGAGGATAGGATAGGGAATATTGCCTTTAATTTTGAGTTTATAAATTTTATAAAATTCTTTTGTATTTGCTCTATCTTTCTCCACAATGCTCTAGAGAGACTGCATCCCCAAGCATCACATCCATATAAGATAACAAGAGTGACAAAAGTATCAAAGATGGGTTTTTTCTTATCCCGTAGCCCGTAGCCAAAGGTGCGCTAATTTACAATTGTTTTCAAATCCATAATACACTTTCCACCGTCCATTTATCCTTTTCGCAATGCTATAGTTCCAATTGAGTTTGTGATGAATATTGATTCCGAGATATTTGTATCAAGGCACTTCCTCTAAGCTGTTGTTGTCATATATGAAAGTATGGTAGGTGATATTTTTGGATTTAATTATCATAACCCTCATTTTGTCAATGTTCGTAGTAATACTTGTACTAGAGCATAGGTCCTTCAGGATTCTTAGTTGCTTACATAGGTCATAGGGACTCCTCGCTATAAGAACAATATCATTGACACAAAGAAAAATGATGATGTCTATACCATTAAGAGTAGACCGACACAATCTACATCTTCCAAACAATCGTTTAACTTGTCAATATAAATACCAAAAAAAAATAAGAGATGAGACAACCTTCTAACTTATATAAATTGTATTTTGAAAATTAACTTTTTAAAAATTAACAATATAAAAAAATAATATATTAAATCAAAATAAACAAATTAGAAGATTATATTTTTCATAATAACTTGTTACAAAATACAATGTCGTGAATTTTGGATAGTGGAAAGTTTAGTTTAGTTTTTTTTTTTTTTTTTAACAAAAAAATTGGCCGTGTAAATTCATTAATATAAAGCATAAATAAGTTTATTTTTCTCTTTGATGAGTCACATTAGAAAGTCAAATTCTCACAATGAATCTCTCGTGTTTGAGAATGACTTTGGGCAATCCTATTCAAGGGATTTGATTAGATTAGATTAGTTTTTTTGGTAAAGTAAAGACATTCTTGATTTTTATCTTTGTTTTAAAAAAGATAAATTTAGAATTAAACTTGAATTTGGAAGTTTTTTTTTTAAATTTTAATTGAATAAATTAAATTTAGAATTAAATTTTAATAATATTTATTTAATAAATTATATATAATGATGATAATTAACATCTATTAAGATTAATTGATCTATCAAACCTTAAAAAAAATAAAAGATTAAAAGTTAAAAAAAGTCTGTATTCCTTTTAAATTTAAATTTACTTAATATGTGTTTTTATAAACCATTAAAAAAACCATGTAGAAAAAATGTTTTTTGGTACAACATTTTAAGATGTGTTTTTATAAACCACTAAAAACCCATGTGGAAAAAATGCATAATTGCTTAATGAGTATAATCCAATATAATTAGTAATAAAAAGTATTCACATTAGAAATTTAAATATAATATTATAATAGTAAAAAAAGACATGTGGAAAAAATGTTTATTTAATTAATGAATATAAGTAAATATATGAAGTTAAAAAAATATTAACATTAAAAAATTTGAATATAATATTATTATAGTAAAAAAATTCTATATTATTATAGAGATAACCAATACAAGGAAATATAGTAAGTAAAAAATAAATACCAACATTTAAAATTTTTAATATAATAATATTTATAATATTATATACGTAACAAATATAATTTTATGGATAATATTAATTAATAATAATAATAATATTTGTATTTAATTAAGAGTTTTTATATTAAAAAAATATTATTAATTGTTTTAATAAAAAATAATAATGTATATATGTTTAACAGATTAAAAAACATTGTTTTCCAGGTGTAGGATAGTTTATGATTGAATGTGCGGAGATAAAAAATTCAGTCACTTTAAAGGTTGGTGTGATTCAAGCCGAATGCGATCCCCACGTGATTTTGAAAGTTTAGATGCCCCTGAAAAACTAACAAACAAAAAAAATTAAAAAACATTTTTTCTAAAAAAATTGAAATATTTAAAAGAGTTAATCAATTATAGCTAAAAAAAAATCTTATAATTTTTTTTTTAATATATTATTTTAATATAATAATATTATAATAAAATAATCTATATTATTATATAAATACGATGTTAATATTAATTAATAATTATAAGAATAATATTTGTTTTTAATTAAGAGTTTGTATATTAAAAATTTATTGTTAATTGTTTTAATAAAAATAATAATATATACATGTTTAACAAATTAAAAAACATTTCTTCCAAAGATTGAAATATGTAAAAAAGTTAATTAATTATAACCAAAGGAAATATCTTATAAATAAAGTTTTTTTAATACATTTTGTTTTTGGCTTTTGGAAGTGCACGAGTTCTAATCCACTAAGGAACCTTATTTTTCCATTGTACTTTCTTCTTGATTGAAACCTTTGGCCAAAATGAAAAATTATGTACTTGAATTTGGCCATGATTTAGATATTATTATTGCATTATATATAAAAGTAAAGTTAGAGAGACATGAAAAAAAGAGAATCATAAAATTAGAGACATGGAAAAAGAGAATCATAAAAATATATTATAGTGCTTTCAAAATATTATTAAGATGGTAGGAATATTAAATAATATATAATTGAAAAAAATAATATTTGAATTATAAATATAAAAAATAAATCTGGGATTAATTGGAAAAATTATGTACTTGAATTTGGGTCATGATTTAGATATTGTTATTGTGTTATATATAAGAGTGATTACTAAAATTAGAAAGACATAGATAAAGATTATACATATATGGCAAGAAACATCAAGTATTTTATTATTTCAAAAAAAATGTAGAGCCAGGTCAAGGGACTTGTTAAAAACTGAAAATCAAGTTCGCATCGTGATCACATGTTACAATTATCTATCATCAAATCAAAAGTAAAGGCAAGTGTAGATCTAGATAGAGTTAAGTCCAGAAAAACAAAATCCGCCATCTACGGTGTAAACACAACCCCCCATACTAATCGAGATAATAACCTGAGACTCTACACTAGCAACATGGCTATGTTTTACTTGGCTGAAAGTAAAGGAAATTCATAGACCAGAGAACCACAGACCCCTTAACCAGGTGTGTCTGGCGCATGCATCCCCTTGGCCAACTTGGTGTTGTTATAGCTACTAGGATCCTCTGGATTCTTTTGCTCTTCATCGACGACAATTGGGCAGCTAGCAAAGCTAGGCTTGTTGGGAGAGCTCAATTTTTTTGTTTGTTCTCTGGGTTCCCGAGTAGCTGGAGAAACCTTGAACCCGATGCCAAACAATTCAAACTTTCCTTCTAGAATGTGAAGAGCATGGAGTATATATGACTGCTTGTTCCGTGTCTGGTGCATCGATTGGCCAACCATGGATTTCACTATCCAGTAGGTTTCTACAATTCTGAAATACTTGGTGTCCTTGTCCTTGGAGTATAATGGATCAGCGACCCAACCCTCGACTTCCTCCAAGACTTTCTTGTCTGAGAATTCATCCCTCTTCTCTGGGACCCATCCTTCGACCTCTTCCGCGACTCTCTTCTCCTCCGAGAAAAAAATGACAAAGTGGTTTTCATCATCCCGGGCATCTCTTGCTACCCGCATGTTGGCTGCAAGACCTCTGGAAGTGGAGGCTTCCCTGTCATGCCTCCCACCTCGTCGATTTTTTCTACCTTTTCTCCTCAAGTGTGCCATCGAAATCCTAAAGAAAACATAGACAATGCTCCCCACACCACTCCCATCAACCAGAACCGTCACAATCACCACCCTAGAAGGCCTCAAGTATGAACCATGAAACTTTCTCATTGCCTGCAGGGTCTTGCAGGCATGCTGCATTTGCTAGTGTGCTCTTAAAATTCGTCATCTTGTGAGCTATGTTACTCCCAATCTCAATCATGAAAAAATGACTCGTATCTACTACCCTCTCATGGTAATGAAACCTGGTATGACTCCCATCTCCTTCCCAATGCTTCGACACGATCAAGCATGAGAATTGCATACCGGTTCCCTGTCGCTCCTTCTTCTCATGTTGAATACTCATACCTCTCGAAACGTCCTATTCATCGATCATCCTCTCCATCACATTAAAACATCACTCTATCGCATATCATCTGCTCGCTATCTTCGTCACGTGGCATATTCATGTTGCTTGTCTATTGCATACCATCTACCCAATATCTTCGTTACGTGGCATATTCATGTTGCCTGTCGTGTTGGGCCACAACCACTTCACATGGGCTTGCATTGTTCCATTAGCATCCACCCCATCCAAAAATAATTCCAAAATATTATTAAGATAATGTTAGAAATATCAAATAATATAATTTAAAAAGAATATTTAAATTATAAATGTAAAAAATAAACCATTATGTATAGAAAGTACACTATGAATCCAAAGGAGGAGACTTAATCGTGCATGATGTGAAGCTTTGACTTTACATAAATTAAAATATTATTGATATAATGAGAACCATAATTAAAACAGAAATCCCATTAACATTAAACAAGCGCCAATTCTTTATATAAGTTAATGACATGCTTTGGCTATCCATAACTTAAAATATTGTTGATAGGATAAAAACCTACAATTGAAATAGAAATACCAACATTAAATAAGGGCTAACTTTTTATGTGGGTAAGTGACATAAAATATTTTTGATATAATGAAAACCCACAATTGGAATAGAAATACCATTGACATTAAACAAAGGCCAATTCTTTATGTGGGTCACTTACATTAATGATGTGGATGTAAAAGTATGTCAAAGGCCAATTCTTTATGTGGGTCACTTACATCAATGATGTGGATGTAAAACAACTTTGAAGTAAAGTCATTTATAAAAAAATAAAAACCTTACATGTGTGAGAGATTTTAAAAACAAAAAAAATATTTTATTTGATAAATATTGTATTGTTAAACTTTGTTGAAGTATTTATAGTTGAGGGTGGCCATTCCTTTCAACACAATGTTGACCATTCCCCTTTTAACCAAGCTGCTCAAGTGCCCCTTTTAACCAAGCTGCTAAAGTTGAGGGTGAAAGTATGGACAAGGTTGGAGTCCATTTCATCTTTCAAAGTATCTTTCAACACCGTTGAAATGGAAGGAAGATGTTGAACCTAACTTTATAATCACCCTCCCTAACCTGGTTAGACAAGGCAAGCAATAGTAGAATAATGGGTTTTAATATTCCATACCATACTTTAATTCCATAGTGAGTATTTGCAATTTTCTTCATATTCCATACCATATTTTATGGTCCTTTTCTTCATGTGTTTTTTTGGACAGTAGGTATTTGCAAATTTCATCATTCCCTTCATCATCACCTATTTTTTTTGTACCCTTGTGCACTTGCAAATTCCTTAATAATTGAAGTATATGAGAGACAAAGTCAACTAAGTAGGAAAGGGTTAGTTGGGTGGGGCATCTAGATGATGCCATTTGGATAGATGATTGAAGAACAAGTATCGTGCAATAATGGTATACAGATTATTCTGGATAGTCATCATCAGGCCAGGAAAGTGTATATATGAGGTGTGTATAATTATTAAAATATTACATTATATGAGGTGTGCATAATTATTAAAATATTACATTAATGTTTGATAATGAGGTGGAGATTAAATTTGTGAGAGTGAGAGGTAATGACTTAGTTCTATGACAGCTTGTTATGTTAAAGTTCAAGGAATTGGTTGGGATATGGTATAACAATAATTTGGTGTAAGTCTATGTACTTTAGTCTAAGTTTGGTTTTTGATGTGTTGATTTTTTTATTTTATTTAAAATTTTCTAAAATGTTTAATTTTATTATAATTAATTAATTAATTTAATTTTTATTTTTAATATAATATTACAATTAAAAATTAAAAGTGTTTATTTAACTTTTTAATGTAACATAAAAAAAAATGATATCGAATAATAAATCTTGTAAAAAACTAATTTTTTTATTTAAAACTATGATATCAAAATAATTGTAAAGAATTTTAATTGTTAGATAATAAAATCATAGAAAACCATCCTAGGAAGGGAAATCCAAATTGACATATAGAGTACAAATGTCTTGTCAAAGTGAACCCAATGGAACTCTTTACATTTCCAAGATTTCACTTCCCATTCTTCATTTTGACATTCTTAAATTGGACATGGGTTATGTATAAAACAATTAATGTGTATAAATATATTAATACTTTCAGTGTAACTTATATATTATGTATATATAGAAATATGTGGTCATATAAATTCTAAGAACCTAAAGATAAAAACCAACTAGACAACGTAAATAGTATTATGAGGGTTATGTGTTTTATGACTTTTTGTGTAAAATGGGGTTTAAGTTTCATAATGTAAATAACATAACAATAAAATATGCAATGACCAAAGGGAATAGGAAAAGCCATTGGGAACAATAGGAATTGACATCTAATAGAAGGGAGAAGATAAAGAAAGAGAGAAACATGTGGTATCCATATCCTACTAGGAATAGGAATTGATATTTAATAGGAAAGATAAATAAAAAAAGATAAAGAAAGAAGCATGTGGCATCCATAGAACTCATCCTTACTAGGAATTGACATCTAATAGAATTGACATCTAATAGAAGGGAGAAGATAGAGAGAAACATGTGACATCCATATAATTCATCCCTCATGATTTTGATGTGTAACTTTAGAATATATGCTTTAAAACATACACCCAACACCTAACATTTTCACTCAAGCTAGTATAAACATTAATTTTTCTAATTAACAAATGTTACTTTTCCACAATATTGTTCTTTCTACCACATAATGTTCATCTTGTTATGCTAGCACCCCCTTCATGTTGTGCTAAATTGTTGTTAACTTCCATGCACGTGGAACTTAAGAGGATGGAAACTTAATGGGAGCTTAAGGATGAGACTTTTATGGAAGAATAGTTTCATACGGTTAAGGAAATGCTTTCCTAGTTGAGTGGGTGGGTTTCACCCATTATATATTATTCATCATGATTTCCTTTATGCATCTATAAAGGGATGGCAATGAAGAGTGGAAGAAAAGTATGATGGGAGGTATTTTCATTGTTCTATCCATTGTGTGTAGATTTGTAGAATGAGGGCTTTTGTCCATTTAGGAAGTCAATTAGGGAATGTTTGAGTAGCACATAATCTAGTAAGTGTCATTGATTGCCATATAATATTTTCTGTGTATTTGTATTATTATGCTCCTTTGTTATAATATTTTCTGTGTATTTGTATTATTATGCTCCTTTGTTTTAGTGCATAGGTTGATATGAGTTCCAAGTAATGTGTTGTTGTGAAAGAAAAGTGCATGCATTTTATAGCCTTGGGTTGAGTGGCATTCATAGTGAATGCCTTTGGGTGGGAAATTGTTTTCGATGTTTCATTATGGATTCAATTTATTACAAATAAGTTTTATCATCTATGTAAAAAGTTGAGTCTTCTAGTGGTGTGGATAAAACACGTGCAAAGTTCTAAGATATGAGGAACATTTTATTTTGATGCAAGCATATTTTTTATATTAATGCTTCTATAAATGTGTAAGGGTGCATTAGGCATTAGTGATTAGTGATTGTATATCTTATTTAATTATTGAATGGTATAAATCTGTTATTATATTTTTGGTATTGAAATGTTATTGGCCCAAGGGTCTACCAAGTAGGATAAGTACATGTCATCATTTACAGATGTTTTAGTGTTGAGTGGGAATTTAGTGCCTCTCTTTCTTGAAGTTATCAAAGAGGGTCAAAGTAGTATTCAGAGAGTGTACTCTTTGCGAGTGAATTATCATAGGCCCTGTTTGGAGTTGAGGAATCTTGGGCATGAATTGGTGGAATCTTGAGTGTGACTACCCTTAGGAAGATATTGGACCACAAGTTTGGTAGGTTTTTTAGTGCAAGTTTTAGCTCATATATTTGGCAATTTTTTTTATTGCACATCTCAGTATTAATGCAATGCACTTGTGGTTGATGTGGAATTCCCATTACTAGGAGGTGAAGTAAGTTTATTGTCTTGTCAAGGAATGAACCATGCAAAGTGTAGTTACAAAGAGTTGGAAAAGATGAGAAAAGTATTATAAAATTTCCTAAGTGTTTACTCTAGCATGAAACCCTTCTCTCTCTCTACATAGACACATGCTTGTGATGTTCTCATTATTACTCATGGTTATGATGATGGGTCACAATGATGACCCAAAACATTTTCTTCTAATAAACACATACATGGTGTTTCCTAAAAGATTCAACCTTCAACTTTCTTAAGTGTTTACTTTGTTTTTTATGAAATAGGTAAGGTAAAATGGAGTGAGTTAGTGGAATACCATTGAGTATGGGGAGGACAAAGTGTTTTGGAGTGAAAGTGGAGTTAGTATAGTGGTGTATGAAAGAATAAAATGACATAGTCAATTATACTAGAGTCGACAAGGTTCTGCAGAGTATAGTCACAAGAAATTAGAATAGGTGGGGAAATTTTTCAAAAAAAAAAAAAGTTTCTATACTCTATTGTGGATAGAGTAAAGCAAGGTTAATGGTGAAGTAATCATAGGTTGTCACAATGTAGTTAACAATGATGGAGTGTTGTAGGGAATTTGGAGGGGTTGGAATTCATAGAGTTGGATAAAGTCAACTAGCTTGGGGTTTGGGGGAGTAAGGTTCAGTTGGATGGAGCTAGTTATCCAATGGGTTAAGATCTATGAATCCATATGAAGTTAGCTAGCCTAGATTTTGAAAGAGAAAGGCTTGAAAAGTCGGGTGAAGTCAAAGAGCCAAGATTTTGATAGGGTAAGGTTTACAGAGTCACCAAAGTTAGCCTAGTTTTTTTTGTAAGCTAGAGCAAAAAATAGAATTAGTTTTGGTAAAAGCATTGCAAATTCAAAAAACCTAATAAGCTTTCATAAAGAAAAAACATAGAATGTGGTTGTACACTATAAGGAAGACACCTTGTAGAAGAGGTTTTTAAAGAACCTCCCCGAAAAATTTCTCCCTTCTTTTTTTATAGTGGAGGTTTTTGCAGTGGTTTTTTCACTGGTGCTCTTGTAATGACAATACACACCAGTGTGCACATAAAAATAACACCCCAGTGTTGAGCTAGTAAGATGCACCGTTAACCTCTATAAACAAAAAAAAATGCATAGTAGTGCTCTACTCTAAAAAAATCACGTTGGTGCACATACACATGACACACCAGAGCATACAACCATCTGGCGCACCGAGGCAGGGTAAATAAAAAAAAATTACCATATCGATTTTCATTGTTACACCTCATTCTGTTCTTCCAACCTCTTAGACAAACACCGATTCTCACTCTCCTTACATGACCACCCCTTTAGCAGTGCTCTACAACTCGTTCGATAACTCCATCGGTAGATTCCACACATTTCCAAATTTTGGAAAATACCGCAAATTTTCATTTCTTCTCTGCAATGAAACCATGCTTCCTTAGGAGAGAAGATACCAAGTAAATTGTTTATTACCTTGTTTGATTTGGATTTTATGAGCATAACGAAATGAATACAGATTATTAATAGGTTCTTAACACAAAATAACAGAGATACAATAAAACTGGTTTTCTATTCAATAACGAAATAAGTTGAAACTGTAAAATGCAGCGGAAACAAGCTTGCTGGAATGGTGGCGACTTATCTCTGAGAAGAGATGTGATGACAGCGCGCATTCGCAAGAAGCTGGTTACAATGAGGCTCTGAAGGCCTTTTTACAATAAGCAAGAATGCCAAAAACCCTAGACATCCAAAAACCTAACCCTAGGAGATGAAGCGCCAAAAGTCATGTGGGCCCCATTTGGGTAAGCTAGTACATCAACTTCCCGGG
>SNQJ01S0105485.1:15475-30084 GCA_010110895.2 Picea sitchensis
AGATGTGATTACAATTTGATGTTCAACTTAGATTATAAATCAAAGCAAGCCATCCACGTGGCGAAAAGCAAATAAGGGAAAAATAATTTTTATCCACCTAAGTGCCTATGTTTGTTTGACTATCCCCTTTATAAGTTGAGGGGTCTATGTGGTGCAGTATTTAGAGCATGCATGACATCATTCTTGAGAAGGAAACTGACTTTCCCCACATCAAAAGCCTTACAATGAAAAATTTAGTCCCAATGCGCGGCTGTTAGTATAGACAGAGGTGCGTGTGGCGCCTGCGCGCGGACCATACTAAGAACCAAAGCGCATGTGCGCATCTGTGGGGTGGAATACCCACGTGCTTGTGATAAGTTACTGAAAAAGAAATTCCGACTGGATTTCTCTCGATTCTACTGTGAATTGACTGGTTCGCAGGTCGACGGAGGCCAGTTTGTGTCCCTGCAAGTTAATAAAACAAAAAGGAAAGAAAATTAAACCCAATTGAGGGAGGATTTGATACCTAAACTCCCCAGTGGAGTCGCCAGTCTGTTCGTGTTCAAATGGTCACTAGGTGAGCAAATGGAGAGCACTTGCATACCCTGTTGGGTCTGGCAGGGTAGAACAGTTGTGGAGCAAAGGGTTAAATGAAACAAAACAAACTACAATCTAACATTAACTGAAAACAAATAACACTGCGAAAATAAACGAAAAACATCAAATACAAGACACAGGGGTCATCAATGGTTTCAGGATGGTGTATTAATGAAACCAGAGCATGCTGAAGAAAGAGACCAGAGGTTCCTTCTCCCCTCAGCGGAAGGTTCTTTGGGGCCCTCAACACAGATTGCTTTCCTTACAAGTGAGATGAACTACGCACAGCAGTGAAAGAACTCTGGGTAATGCAGTTGATGGGTTGTTGTCAAAGGATGAGCCTTGAACCATCTGAACAACATAACGGTGCTTAGAATTCCCTGCCAAAATAGTGTACCCTCATGGCCTTTTATAGCAGCTTCACGGGCGGCCACGTAACCTTCTCTAGGTGTGAACAGGGGTGCATTAGGGTTTATCTAGGTCATTAACCCACCGATTTTGCAGATCCAGCTCTGATTTGAGAGTCAAATCATCTTGTGGGCCGGTCCGTAGGCAGTCGGGAGGCTGACCTATTCAATTAATGCATCGTATTAGCAGATGCACAGGTTTTTGTGTTGACAGCCGCGCGTCGAGTGCGCATGCGCTAATAACACGTTTTTGTCCCGTGCATGCGCGCGTGCATCAAGCTGCTGTAAAGCGCCCTTCAATTTTTGGTTACTTTGTATAGTTTTTGGCCCTTCTGGAGTGCTGTGAAATTAATTCAGTGCCATGAATGACTTCATTGCTGTTTTGATGATGTGGAGTTCTTGTCGCCATGTGAAGACGAAATTTCAGTGATAACAAAGGTGAAAGAACTCCTAGCACATCCACTTAAGAGAGAGGTGGATAGCTCAATGAAATGGTGCTAATGTGTTATTGTCAAGGAGTGAGTCCTTAAAACAATCTAAGAAGTATAACATTACATGAAATTCCTTAAGAAAATGATGTTTCTTCATGTATTTTTATAGCATGGCATTGGGTGATTATGTAACTCCTTTGAGGTGTGAAAAGGGGCTCTTTAGGGCTCAATTAGGTCTTTGACCAGCCTACCATGCGGATTCAGCTCAGATTTGATGTCAAATCGGCTTGGGAGTTGATCCATCAGTGGTTGGGAGGCCGACCAATTTCAATAAATGCATCGTTTAGCAGGTGCGCGGGTTTTTGCGCCAACAGTCATGCATCATACGTGTATGCATGCATGGTACGTTGTTGTTCCACACATATGCGTGTGCACCCAGATTCTGTAAAGCGCCCTTCAATTTTTGGTTACTTTGTATAGTTTTTTACCCTTTTGCAATGCTGTGAGTGTGATTCAGTGCCATGAATAGCTTCATTCCTGTTTTGACGATGTTGAGTTCTTGTCGCCATGTGCGGACGAAATTTCAGTGATAACACTCACCTCCTCATTTTCTTGGGGTGTTAATCTGTATGCTTCTTTGTTTGGCAGGCTTGCTCCTTGTATCAAGTGAATATGATGAATCATACTCCTGATGGGTGACAATGAGTTTGGAAGCTCATCCACCACTATATCAACAAAATTATCTAGCTGCTCCTGAACTTCTTCATGTAAATCATCGACTGATGTACTTGTAAGGATGAATCTAGGCTTCCTCACCACAATGAACTGCATCTCCTGTTCTTCCTTGACTTCTTTCAGGAGTTCCTTCCCACTCATGAGAAGTATGCTTGTGTTGGATTCCTCTTTAGATCTCTTCTCCTCCCTTGGTAGCAACATATGCATCCTACCATTCTTCTTCAATGTATATGTATTCTTTCTTCCATCATGAATGAAATTTATGTCAAACTTCCATGGTATTCCCAACAAAATGTGGCATATGTCCATGGGAATTACATCACATAGGATTACATCTTTATATGTCTATGGGAATTACATCACATAGGATTTCAACTAGGCATTGTTTAGCGATCGTTAGCTGGTGTCCTTTTTGCAACCATGAGACTTTGTATGGCCTTGGATGTGTAGTTGTCTTCAGCTCCAATTTATCCACCATCTCTATGGATACTAGGTTTTCAGTACTCCCACTATCAATGATCACCTTGAATACTTTATCCTTAGTCTTGCAAGCTGTTCTGAAGAGACTATTTCTCTGCACTGGTTTTTCAATTTCTGCCTCTGGTTTTAAGAGAAATTTTCTCAACATCAGGGATGCTCCATCCTATGCTCCTTCTACCTAAACATCTCTTCATTGTGCTTCTAAAATGTGAGCTTCTCCTCCTTCCTTCTTCTTCTTGAAACATTCCCAAGACATGTGCCCTTTCTTTCCACAGTTATAGCACCTTACTCCTCCTCTACCTCTTCCTCTAGAAGAGTTTCTTCCACCACTTTGTCTTCCTCATGAAATTCCTCCTTGTTCTAAGTGATTGTGTGGTTTCTCAGCCTTGTCCTTAGATTGTTGTGCTTTGTCATGGTTAAATCCCTTGCTTTTTCTTGGGATCGAGCTTTTACCTCTTCCTCGTTGGTTCTATTTTCTGGCCATCTTCTCCTCTACCTTCAGTGCAAAATGATAAGCATCTTCCACAGTCCTGACTGAAATCAGGCTGAGCTCATCCTAGATCTCATATCTCAAGCCATTTATATATCTAGAGACTTTCTCTTCATCTCTGTCCCTTTGTCCAGTTCTAATGTTCAGCTGGTAGAACTTCTCAGTGTACTCCTTAACTATCATCCCTTTCTGTCTCAGGTTCTGTAGATTTCTGGGCAGATTGATCTGGTAGTCTTTGGGTATGAACTTAGCCTTCAGTTTGGCTACCATCCTATCCCAACTCTTTATTCTATGTTTTCCTTTACTTCTCCTCTCAGCCTGCAGTTTGTCCCACCATAGTGTTGCATGCCCTTTTAGCTGGGTGACTACCTGCTTCACCTTCTTCTCCTCATCGACATCTTCATAGTCAAAGTGTTTGTCCATGGACCATATCCAGTCCAACAATTCTTTAGCATCAAAATTTCTCTCATACATGGGGACCTCTATCTTAGCTCTTCCTCCCAATCTGGTAACTGCTCTCAAAAAACGTTCTTCTGTAGCATCCTCTCCTGCAACTTCTTCAACCTCAACCTCTTCACTTTCTACATCACTGACATCCCCAACACCAGGTGCTCTTCTCTATGTTTCTTCCATTGTTTCCAATTGGGAGAAAATCTCTCAGATCTCCCTCTCTATAGCATAGTTGTCTAAAGGTAGATCTCATCTTCTTGGTGGCATTATGTCGACTATATATTAGACACAGAGTACAACTCTGAGTTCCCTGTCTCCTTCTTTTCCTCCTTCGCCTAAAGTCTATAGACAAAAAAATGAGGCTCTGATACCACCTGATGCAGACCCACTACCTTAGCAGGATTCTGTTACCTCCTGGTTTCTGGATCGTTCTCTTCCCTAAGCCGAAATGGCCCTTAAGGCTCCTACTAGAGCCCTTTGGATGAATCCACAGGTCCCTTTGTCCTCTGGTACAGGTCTTGAGAAAACCTTGATGCCTCTCCTTTTCATATTTCAGGGATTCATGATTTTGTGAGCCGAGAATCCATGTCTCTTGACTCCGGGTCTCTTGAACACCCAAACTCTGAAATGTCAAAATCTACCCATGACCACGTTTCGCCTTTCAGGATTTCAGAATTCATGATTTTGCGATTTCGGTGGCAGACGGTTCTTGGCCCTTCAACCTCCCGGGTCCCGAAATGATGAAAAGGGCTAAATGGGATTTGGTTCCTCCCTTATCCTCCTTCCACATGACCACATATCTTTGTCCATGCACTTAACTCCAAAGTGCTATTGGCTTTCATGATTCAGGGAATCGCGGTGCAAGCGCTCCCCTGTTTTTTGTCTTTCGAAATACTGGTTCACAAAATGTCGAACCAGCTTGGTGTTCTCTCTTTCGGGTTTTGTGATTCGGGGAATCACAATGAAAGGGTCCCTCCTTTCCCCTTCCGAACCCCCAGTGGCCGAAATGACGAAACAGAAAAATGCCAAAATGTTCCAACACCTGTCCCTTCAAGGTTTCACGTTTTGTGAAATTAGAACGCAGGGGATATCTCTGCTCCTTGGGATTCCTGGTTACCGAAATACTGAAATGCTAAAATGATGAAATGCCGAAATGACTTAGCGTTCGATCAACGGCTCACAATATCTCCTGATATCTACGACCCACAATTGATCTTTCTATTTCTCTAATTCACGATTCGGGGTTTCAGGAGACAAGGACCTCTATCATATCCCTATTCCTTGGAACTCCTGGTTGCCAAAATGTCAAAGTTTTGAAACGCTGAAACGCTGAAATGATTTGGAATTCGATCAACAATTCATGATAGTCCCTGAGATCTATGGCTCAGACCTCTTCCTCATCGCTGACCTCCTTGGAACTCCACTTGATCCAACTATTGGTGGTATTTCACGACCCTCCTCGAGAGTTCTCCATCATCCATTCAAATCTCTGAGATCTCCCCTCTTGGATCTATGCAACGTTAAAGCTTGTGTTTCTCCCTCAAATCAAACGGTCTGCAGGATATTCCGCCATGATCCAACGCTCGATGACATTCTTCCTCCTGATCTTTTACTCACTTTAGATTTAGAAATTTTTCTAAGTCTTCAAGACTCGATCTTCACCTCTTCTCGGGAATGAGTTCCTAGATATCGATAACTCTTCTAAAGTGTTATTCCTCTTGAGCTTTGTATGGTTCATACTTTGATCTCCCACACACTCCTTATGTCTGATGGATTTCAATAACTTATATCCACAGTGTTCCTCTCTGGCTCGATGCACACCTTGCAAAGCTTCCAATGAAGAGAAACAATTGAAACTCGGAAAATTCACAGTTCCACCCACTTGTTCATGAAAATAGAAAATAACAGGAAAATGCACACAGTTCAAACACCACACATTTGGATCAATTTTCCATTTTTTTATATTCAAATGTTCCCAATGGCTACATAATACATTCAAAATTACAGTAACTCAAAACATGAGATCTCCTGCTAACTTGCAGTTCTCTCTTACAGCTAATTTTTCTCTGTATTCCAGCTCTCTCTAACTGGGTGTACAAACTTCTACATAACTCAAAAATGTTTCTAGGGTTTTCCCCTGGCTACTTTCCTACTCTAAAATTCATCCTACGCTATCTTAGTTTAGTCACATTCCAAAGCCGAAGTGGAAACTCCTGCTCTATTTACAATTTTCAAAACATGACTCAAAGGGTAAAATTTGCCATCGGTTCAAGCGTGCCTCCAAAGGTGAATTCCGATGCTGAGTGAATGAAGATTTCAAAATCGGTTGCAACTGTCAACGTTTAATTTCTAAAAGAACTCACACGTGTTGAGTGGTCCTGCCTCTGCGTGCTTTCAAACAAAGGTTCTTTGTTTTAGGAATTGTTGGACAATTTTTTTGTAAATGAGATTATTGAGTATATAGTTAATTTTATCATTATTTATTTTTGGTTAAAAACAACATATAATCCACAATGTTCTAATAATTTATGGATTTCTATATTTTTTAGAACATGCTATCAATTTTGATCCTCTGGGAGGGTCTCTTTTAAGAAGTCTCACATTGGATCCATATTGTTTTGTAGGTTTATTGTCCACAACGTTTCCTATAAGGATATGACTACAATAATGGATAAGGAGAATACACCTATTGAAATTCCCCGACCTATGGTTACAATCATGGGGAGGTCTGAAGGAATGAATTTTAACTCTTGAAAATCCATTGAAATATTTGGAAAATTCATTGATGTAGATGATTTTCATGTACTTGTCCCAAAGCTTGATGTTGCAATTGAGAGTATAAAGGAGACATTTTTTGTCATGGACTAGACAATCAATGATCATAATGTATTCCTGGATATTCAGCTAGAAACTCAAATGTATTTTGATAGTACTTGACTTTTAATATATATATATATGTATGTATGTATGTATGTATGTATGTATGTATGTATGTATGTTTCAAATACATATGTGTACTTGATCTTATTTATAGTGTTTTTATTTAATGTTTCAAGTTTACATGATGTTTACATAAATTTAATTTATTTCAATTGCATAAATGGAATATTTATTTATTGTTTAAATATATAATTTGTTTCATTGATATTAGATCAACATCAACATTGTATGACATTTTTTTATTATTCACATCATTTTAATTTATATTGAATAATAATGAATAAAGAAAATAAAATTAATATAAAACTACTAAATTAGAAATAAATATAACCAAAGATACTACTATTATTGTAGTCGTGTTATAAGGGACTAGGATTATGCTATTTTCATAGTGCTTTATAAGGAGACTAAATATATGAGTAAAAATGATAAAAAAAAATGACTAAATAAACTAATAAATATGCTACAAGATGATAAAAATAATGACTAATTAAACTATCAATTGTACTATAAAATGATGACAATCAATGACAAAACAAATGAGTAAATGTACTACAAAACAATGGCAACATATGACCAAATAAACAAGTAAATGTTCTACAAAATGGTGGTAATTAATGATCAAATAAATGTCAATAAATATATTACAAGATGATGAATCAAGTCAACCAATAATGGCTAAGTGAAATACAACTAAAAGTTAGTCGGGTGAAAAGAGACTTCTAATTTGTTGTTAATAGGCATTGAGTAAAAAAAGTCATATATATCATATTTTTAGTTGTTTTTTTGGTAAAAAATTACTCGTTTTGTACTAGTGTCATGCAACTAACTTATGCCCTATATTTCTACAGTTAAGGAAATGTTTTCATCCACCAACAATAGTATTGTTGGAATAATAATACACTTGGAAATATTATAGATTAATTGTTGTCAGTTGTTATATCTCGAAGGTCTAATTAGAGTTAGAGAAATATTCTTGAGAGATTTTTAGAGAGATTGTTGACTAAATTGAGGACTTATTGTTGAGATATTATAGGATATGGTTGACTCCCAAGAAATATCCTCTCTATGTATAAATGTATTCTTTGGTATTGAAAAGGTTTAAGTCGGGTGTGCATTATTGCTGAATATTTTTTCTCCATTAATTTGTTGGTGTAATTCTTCATTTGGTATTAAGAGTGAACAAGGGGAGGAAATCCAACTACACAAATATATGTTGGGTGTAACACAGGTCATGATATGAGAAACAAGTTGTATTCGATTTGTTTAGGTATTTATTTTTAAGAACTAATTTTTTATTTGTTTTAAGTTACTAGTCGATTTTATGCTAATTGAGGGTTTGAGATGGAGTGAGTCAGTGCCTTGTTGAGCCATGGAACAAAGAGGAACTATCTTGGAAGTGTATCATTTGGAAAGGTGTGACTTTTTTTGTGCAATGTGTTGGCATCCCCAAGGGAAAAAGTAAGAACCTACATGAGGAGAAATTGTCCTGATAGGATGCATCTAGACCAACACGCCAATTCCAAAGAAGAAAATTGTTAGAAAAACAGGATCATGGAGCAATAAAATAAAACAAATGTAGAAATAAAACACATAAGATACACAATATAATAGAGACACAGATATATGTGGTTCACCTAGTGTGGGCTACGTCCACTAGAGAAATTTCCAAGTCCTTCCTTTATTATTATCCAACAAATGAAGGGATACAACCTACAATACACCCATTCTAACTTTGTCTTATTTTTCTCACAGTCTCCTCACTCAGAATACAATATTCGCAATGATACATAGTTGCAATACATTTCTCTCATAAAAGAGGGTTTCCTTCTAGGGGAAAAAAACCTAACACAACTTCTACCGTCAGATCTACGACCTTATAATGAACGGTCCCGATTTACTATGAAATTACAATGGACATTTACAAGGCATTTTTTCCTTCAAGAGATTTTCCATTGAGCACCCGTTAGGGGCCCTCTTTCCCCTTGACCTCACAGAGGGGGGGAGGGGGGGGGAATCCCCCCCTACACTCCCCTACATGGAGGAGTGTACATTCTTCTAGGGTGTAAAGTCTTCATGGGGTATAAACATGGTAGAAAACAAAGGCATTTGAATCAGGAAGACAATAAGACTCCACAACCAACAATATCTCACTTGGAGACTGATCTCAACAACTCCATCATTGTTGTATCTACTGGACTATGATCCTTCTTGGACCTTGAAAATTTATTATTTTCACCTTCATTCTTGAAGAACAACTAAAAATGAGTAGGAACTCAGTTTCTCCTCGGTTACATTCTTTGTTAACATGTCTATAGGATTATGTATAGTGTTTATCTTTTCCAACTTCAAATTTCAATCTTCCAAGATGAATCATTTGAAATGGTACCTAAGCTATATATGCTTAGTCTTCAAATCGAAGGATAAGTTATTTGCAATAAGAATGGAACTCTCACTGTCATAGTACAACATGCTATTCTCCTGCTTCTTTCCCAATTCCTCCATAAAACTCTATAACCAAATCATTTATTTGCTAGCCTTTATAGAAGCAACATACTATGCTTTTGTTGTTGAAAGTGAAACAACCTTTTGTAGTTTCAAAATCCAACTTATTTTTGTTCCAGCTATAGTAAAAACATACCTTGTGGTGCTTCTCCTGTTATATTTATCACCTACCATATCTTAATCAACATATCCATGTAGAACAATGTCTGAACCTCCAAAACATAATGCATGAGTAGCGTTACCTCTCAAATGCCTGAGAATCCACTTTACTTCCTCCCAATGTTCTTTACCTGGATTGTTCATATACCTTCTCACAACTCCCACTGCATGTGCAATATCTAGTCTTGTGCAAACCATCGCATACATCAAGTTGTCAATTTTTTATGAATAAGGGACCCTGGACATGTATTATATCTCCTCCTATGTCTTGGGACACATTTCCTCACTTAACTTGAAATGGTTGGCCAAAAGTGTACTAACTAGTTTTGCATTATGCATTCTAAACCTCTCCAACACCTTATTTATGTACTAACCCTGAGACAATGTCAATTTGCTATGTTTCCTATCTCTTGTTATTCTCATACCAAGGATTTTCTTTGCAGCACCCAAATCCTTCATCGCAAATGAATTAGATAATTTCTTCTTCAGAACATTTATATCCTTTACAACAAGTCTATCCTTGTACCACTTTTTTTCTCCATCTTCTTACTTCAATTTGTAAACCCATTTATTATATAATTCTTTTTTTCCTATAAGAAACTAAGCCAAATCCCAATTTTGTTTATTTACCAGGGAATCCATTTCCTCTTTCATTTCATTCTCCCACTTCTTTTTAGTGTCTACCTGCATTGCCTCTTCATAACATTCTGGTTCACTAGAATCAGTCAACAATAAATAGTGCAATGAAGGAGAGTATCATTCAAGGGGTCTACTTAATCTGGTATATCTTCTAACAAAACTTGCAGAAGTTTGAGGTACTTGTTGCTCCTATTTTTGTACATTTTGATTTTATGGTACCTTTGGAATTTCTTTTTCAGTGATCTCATCAAGCACTGTCTATTCTAGTTTTTCTTTTTTCTATTTCTTTCCCTGCAACTAATCTTTGTACCTGACCTTCTCATTGAATATGACATCTGTACTCCCAATGATTTTGTGATTTTCATAATACCATAAGTGATAACCAAAATCATTAACACGATATCCAATAAAGGTACACTTCTTGGATTTTGCATCAAGATTTGTTCTATTTACTTTATCAATATGGACAAATTCTTCACAACCAAAAGTCTTCAAAAATGAATAGTTTACATTTTTACCTGTCCATGTCTCCTCTCGAATTCTACCATATAAAGAGCTTGAAGGCCCTCTTTTTATTAAGTAAACACCAATATCTAAAACATCTTCCCAGAACTGTAAGTGAAAACTAGCATGCAATCTCATACTCCTTGCTCACTCCATGATTGTCCCATTCATCCTTTCTGACACACTATTTTCTTATCGTGTTCCTGGAACTATCTTCTCTCTATGAATCCCATGTTATGAATATTAATCAACAACACCATTGCTGCAATATTCACCTCCATTTTCATATCTGAGACACTTCAACCTTTTTCCCGTATCATTCTCAACCAAAGATTTCCATTTCTTAAAAGTATAAAAAACATTATATTTTTTTCGAATGCAATAAACCCAAGTTTTTCTAGTTGCATCATCAACAAAAGTAACATAATAATGAGATCCACCAAGATATGATACCCGAGTTGGTCCCCATACATCTATATGCAAAAGCTCTAACCTTTCACTCTTCTTTTCTTTTTCGACTCTGATAAATCTGACTCTCTTTTGTTTTCCATAAACACAATGCGCACAAAAATCCAAATCAATTTATGGCAACAAAGTTATTTTTTGAAGTATTTTCATCCCCTTCTCACTCATGTGTCCAAGCCTATGATTCCATAGTGTTGTATTCACTCCTGTAGAATCTAAAGAGATAGAATAGTCAATATTACTAGTACATAAATACAATGTACCTACCTTCTCTCCTTTTTTCTATCACCAATAATCCATTGGTGACTTTCCACACCTTATTTATAAATATGGATATACAAACTTCACTTGCCAACTTCCCTGTTGAAATCATATTTTTCCTTAGATATGGATCATGTCTTACCTCTTTCAATAACCATCAGTTTCCATTCCTTTGCTTTATTTTTACCTTTCCCATTCCAACAATTTTGCATGGTGCATCATCACCCAAATGAACCTATCCAAAATCACCTTGAGCATAATCTAGAAAACATTTCCTATGGAGTGTGGCATGAAATGAACCTCCTGAATATACTAACCAAGACTCAAAAATATTATCTACAGAAATAATCAAAGCATATTGTAACACATCACTTGTTACATTTTCTTCTTGATTTTTATCTTGTTGTCCATCTCTTTGTTTCTTTGGAGCTCTGCATTCTTTCTTTAGATATCCTTTCTTCCCAAAATTCTAGCACTCTATCTTTCTGAGTCTGCATTTGTATCCTCCCTTCCTAGAATTCCCACGGTTCCCTATGCCCTTGCCTCTATCCTTTTTTCTTCCCCTATTCTCCATGTTTAATGCATTACCTGATGTCTCAGTTGTTCTTTTCCATCACATTTCCTCACTAAGGATAACACTAACAACTGTTGGGTATGCGTTATATTATTTGCATGAGTAGTAGTATTTGAGCATATGCACCAGGTGCGTAGGGGGGTTAGAGGAATTTCTTTTTCCTCGGGAAATGTGACACCTACCTCGAGAAACGTGTCATGTATTTAGGTGGTTTTTTTGACACATGGTTTTTTCCAATGGTTTTCTATTTTCGGTTAAGGAATTAGGGTTTTGGACTAATCTGGGTCATTGGGTTAGGGTTTTGGATGCTGCTAACTCCTATATGTATATTGTATTGTAAACAATGTAACACAATGTATGAATATAATATATGATGGTTTTCCTGGTTTGGGTTTCCAGGGGGAAAAATCTCTGTGTATTGTTTGCACTTTCCATTGTATCTTTTCTATTCATTTCTGAATATATATTTACAATAGACATTGTACAAGGTTAGAATTTACATTTGGTATCAGAGCGTTATTGGCTTTAGGGGGATGCCTTTGTGGTCAAGGTTTTGGCTCTGGACTGTGATAAGCCTTGTTATAGTGGGAGATCTGTGACATTGGTTTTTTAGGTGAAAGGAAATGGCAAGCAATTTGAAGATGGAGATCAAGAATTTTAATGGGAAAATATTTGAGTTGTGGAATCTCAAGATGGAATATCTTTTGGTGGACAGAGATCAGTGGATCATAGTAGATCCAGGTACTACATCTACAGGAACTTCTGCAGATGACTAGAAAAAGACAGATCAGAAGGAAAAGAGCACAATTAGACTGTGTCTCTCCGATTCAGTATTACTGAATGTGTCCAAGGAAGCTACAACCAAGGATTTATGGGAAAAGTTGGGGAAGTTGTATCAGTCTAAGTCCCTGGTAAATAAACTATTCCTGAGAAAGAATCTGTATAACTTGAGGATNCTGTTGTGTTCTTTACCAGACTCGTGGGATAGTCTAGTTGTGGCCATAGGTAGTAATACAACTTCTTTGAAGTTTGAAGAAGTGGTCTCATCCTTATTGTCGAAGGAGATGAGATGAAAGAATATGGAAGGACATAGCACAGACGCATTATTTGCAAGAGGACGTTCCCAAGAAAGAAATAGATCTAATTTCTCAAGTGGGAGATCTAAGTGTAAGGTTAGATCTAAATCTCCTGGAAAGTTTGTAAGGGTATGTTGGGGGTGTGGAAAATAAAGGCACTACAGGAAGCAGTGTAGATCCAAAGTTGAGAAAAAGAAGGGATCTGAAGAATTTTATTCTACAGAGGAAAAGACCTCCAAGGAAGAAGGAGGGGATGTGTACTTGGCATCTTCAAGCACACATGCAGATCATGAGGCATGGTTGATTGACTCGGGTTCATCTTTTCATATGACTCCCCACAGGGAGTGGTTCTATGAATATGAAAAGTATGATGGAGGTAATGTTTTCTTAGGTAATGATTCTTCAACCAGAATCATAGGAAGAGGAAGGGTCAAGTTGAGACTCATATATGGAAGGATTAGAACACTTCCTGGTGTTCTACACATCCCAAGTATGGCTAGAAATTTCATTTTTGTAAGCAAAATGGAAGATGCAGGGGTAAAAACAATTTTTGAAAAGGGAACTTGCAGGATGGTTCGAGGAGCATTGGTGTTGATGAAGGGAGTTCAATTTGGAAATCTGTATAAGCCGCTAGGAAGAACTATTAGTGATGGGTGTAATAGCTCCATTGTTCCTGATATTAGATTTGAAGAAGAAATAACTCCTATAGTCTTTGGAGAAAAGGTTATGTTGTGGCATCAAAGACTGGGGCATATCGGAGAGAAGGGTCTTCGACTACTACACGGTAAAGGTATGTTTGAAGGTATGTCTAACTTCTCTCTAGATTTTGATTTCTGTGAACATTTTCTATATGGGAAGAAAAATTGGGTAAGATTCCCCTCTAGTGCAACGAGGGCGAAAGGAATTTTACAACTAGTTCACAGTGATGTTTTTGGACCTGTGTCGATCCCATGATTGCAAAAATATGTGTACTATGTCTCATTTATAGATGAATTCTCGAGGAA
Source organism: Picea sitchensis (assembly GCA_010110895.2). Classification (NCBI taxonomy): domain Eukaryota; kingdom Viridiplantae; phylum Streptophyta; class Pinopsida; order Pinales; family Pinaceae; genus Picea; species Picea sitchensis. The sequence continues at coordinate 29,172 of SNQJ01S0105485.1, forward strand.
AACTTGGATATATTTCCTCAGAAAGAAATCTGAAGTCTTTGATAGGTTTAAAGAGTTTAAGGCTCTTGTTGAGAATCAAACAGAGAAAATAATTAAGGTGCTGAGAACAGATAATGGTGGAGAGTTTTTTGGGAATGAATTTGAAGAATTATGTAAGAAGTGTGTTATAGCAAGGAAAGAGACTACTCCATATACACCTCATTAGAATGGAGTTGCAGAAAGGATGAACAGGACGCTGATGGAAAAAACAAGGTGCATGCTCAGTGGTGTCGGGTTAGGGAAAGAATTCTAGGCAGAGGTAGTGGGTACTGCATGTTATTTGGTCAATAGATCACCCTCATCAGTGTTGGGTGAAAAGAATCTACAAGAGGTATGGACTGGTAAGGAACCTTTTCTCACACATCTTAAGGTATTTGGTTGCGATTCATATGTTCATGTTCCAAAGGAAAACAAGAGTAAGCTAGATAAGAAGGCTGAAAAATGTATCTTTATTGGATATAAAGATGGTCACAAAGGTTATAATCTTTGGAACATAGAAACTAAGAAGGTAGTGTATAGCCAAGATGTGGTATTTAGAGAAATGAAGGATGTTGTTAAATAGGAAGTCCTACCAAGTAAGGAAGAACCAAAGAAGATAGAGTTTGATTTAAAGGATGATGAAGCAGAATCTATAGAAGAAAATGAATCAGAAGAAGAAGGTCCTCATACTCCAGTATTGAGGAGATCATATCGAGAATGAAGGCTATAGGAAAGGTATAGTACATCTGATTTTCATTCAATTTTTTCTTTGTCTATTACTGATGATGATCCTAGAATTGTTAGGGAGGCAGTGGATTCAGAGGATGGAAATCTTTGGAAAAGGGCCATGGAAGAAGAAATGGCATCTTTGGATAAGAATGAGGCTTGGGATCTA
>SNQJ01S0105485.1:49169-64432 GCA_010110895.2 Picea sitchensis
ATGCTCAATGAGGGACAATCTTCTGAAGGAGAAGCATAGTGGAGGATTGGTTGGACATTTCGACCATGATAAAACATTTGCATAGTTGAGAAGCTTGTACTATTGGCCAAGTATGAGAATAGGTGTGATAAAGTTGGTGAACAGATGTAGAATCTGCCAACATGCAAAGGGGAAAAGACAAAACACTGGATTGTATCAACCATTGCCAATACCAGAGAGGTCTTGGAATGCAATAAGCATGGATTTTTTGTTGGGATTGCCAAGAACACAAAGAGGATTTGATTCCATATTTGTGGTGGTGGATATATTTTCAAGTATGTCACATTTCATCCCATGCCAGAAGACTATTGATGCAACACATGTTGCAAATCTATTTTTCAGAGAAGTTGTGAGGCTTCACGGCCTACCCAAGAGCATTGTCTAAGACAGAGACACAAAATTTGTTGGTCACTTTTGGAGGACGTTGTGGAAGAATATGGGGACATATTTGTCCTTCAGCTCAACTTATCACCCTCAGATAGATGGGTAGATTGAGGTGGTAAATATAAGTTTGGGAAACTTATTGAGAAGCCTAGTTACTGAACACCATAACCAGTGGGATCAGATTCTGCCACAAGCAAAATTTGCATAAAATGACTCACTTAACAGAAGCACTAGAAGGATCCCATTCCAAATACTCTATGGAATGAAACCTAGGGGAGTGTTTGAGTTAAGGGACTTGGAACAGCGAGAGATCAGAAGCGCTGGAGAAAAGGATTTTGCTACTGAGATGTAGAGACTCCATGGTTGGATCAAAGAACAATTATAGAGTTCTAATCAGAAATACAAAAACAGAGCTGATCAACATCGCAGGGAAATTCAATTTGAAGTGGGAGATCAGGTTTTAGCACATCTCAGGAAGGAAAGGTTCCCTAGGGGAACATATAAAAAATTGAAGATGAAGAATATAGGACCCTGTAAGATCTTGAGGAAGTTTGATGCAAACTCCTATGAGATCGAACTGCTAGATGGTGTGGGTATTTCACCCATATTCAATGTTTCAGACCTATATCCTTACAGGAAAGATGACATAGAAGAGTCAGAAGATCAAGGAAAGATTCAGTGGGAGAAACAGATGCCTATGGAAGAAAAGCCACAGATGGAGAAAATTGTTGATCAGAGAATTGGCAAAAAGACTAGGAGGAAGACTTATTTTGAGTATCTGGTCAAATGGAAGGGACACCCAATAGAATATTCCAGTTGGGAAAATGAAGCTGCTATCCAAAAGCAGGGAAAATCAGTAGAGGAGCTTATGGATAGGAGTCCATGAATTTTTTTCAAGGGGATTATGATGCAGGAGCATCGTTGGCAAGCGCGCAGAGGCAGGACCACTCAACATGTGTGATTTCTTCCAGAAATTAAACATTGACAGTTGCAACCGATTTTGAAATATACCTTCACTCAGCGTCGAAATTCACCTTTGGAGGCACGCTTGAACAGATGTCAAATTTTACCCTTTGAGGCACGTTTTGAAAATTGTAAATAGAGCAGGAGTTTCCACTTCGGCTTTGGAATGTGACTGAAATAAGATACCGTAGGATGAATTTTAGAGTAGGCAAGTAGCCAGGGGAAAACCCTGGAAACATTTTTGAGTTATGTAGAAGTTTGTACACCCAGTTAGAGAGAGCTGGAATATAGAGAAAAATTAGTTGTAAGAGAGAACTGCGAGTTAGTAGGAGATCTAATGTTTTGAGTTACTATAATTTTGAATGTATTTTGTAGCCATTGGGAACTTGTGAATATAACAAAATGGAAAATTGATCCAAATGTGTAGTGTTCGAACTGTGTGCATTTTCCTGTTATTTTCTGTTTTCATGAACAAGTGGATGGAACTGTGAATTTTTTGAGTTTCAATTGTTTCTCTTCATTGGAAGATCTGCAAGGTGTGCATCGAGATAGAGAGGAACACCATGGATATGAGTTATCAAAATACCTCAGATGCAAGGAGTGCACTGGAGATCGAATTCTGAACCGGACAAAGCTCAGGAGGAATAACACTTCGGAAGAGTTATCAAGATCCAGGAACTCATTCCCGGGAAGAGGTGAAGACCGAGTCTTGAAGAATTAGAAAATTTTCTAAATCAGAAGCAAGTAAAAGCTTAGGAGGAAGAACACCGTTGAGCATTGGATCATGGCAGAAGATCCCATAGATAATCCGATTTGAGGGAGAAGCACAAGCTTTAACACTACGTAGATCCAGGAGGGGAGATCTCAAAGATCTAAACGAACGCTGGAGAACTCTCGAGGAGGGTCACAAAATACCGCCAATCATTGTATCAAGTGGATATTCAAGGAGGTCAGCAATGAGGGAGAGGTCTGAGCCATAGATCTCAGGGACTATCGTAAGCTGTCGATCGAACACCAAATAATTTCAGCGTTTTGACATTTTGGCACTTCGGCATTTTCACAACTGGGAGTTCCAAGGAACAGGGATATGACAGAGGTCCTTGTCTCCCGAAACCCCGAATTGTGAATTAGCAAAATAGTGAGATCGAATGTGGGCCGTAGATATCAGGAGCTATTATGAGTCGTTGATTGAACGCTAAGGCATTTCAACATTTTGACATTTTGGTATTTCGGTATTTTGGCAACCAGGAATCCCAAGCAGCAGAGATATCCTCTGTGTTCTAATTTCGCGAAACGCAAAATCCCAAAGGGATAGGTGTTGGAACATTTTGAAATTCTTCCATTTTGAAATTTTGCCCACTGGGGGTTTGAAAGGGGAAAGGAGGGACCCTTGCATCATGATTCCTCGAATCATGAAACTTCAAAAGAGAGAACGCCAAGCTAGTTCGGCATTTCGTGAACCAGGATTTCGAAAAACAAAAAACAAGGGAGTGCTTGCACCGCGATTAAGCATGTGGACATAGACCTGTGGTCATGTGGATGGAGGCTAAGGGAGGAGCCAAAGCCCGTTAATCCTTTTTAGGCATTTTGGGACATGGGAGGTTGAAGGGCCAAGAACCATCCGCTACTGAAATCGCAAAATCGTGAATTTTGAAATCCCAAAAGGTGGAACATGGTCATGGGTAGATTTAGGCATTTTGGGGTTCGGGCATTCGAGAGACCAGGAATCAGGAGACATGGATTTCTATCTCGTGAAATTATGAAACCCTAAAATACGAAAAGGAGGCGTGCACAGTTTTTCTCAAGACCTGTAGCAGAGGACGAAGGGACATGTGGATTCATCCAAAGAGTTCCAGTAGAAGCCCGAAGGGCCATTTCGGCTCATGGAAGAGAACGATCCAGAGACTGGGAGGTCATAGAATCCTGCTGAGGTAGGAGGTTTGCATCATACTACCATAGTATTTGTATCATTATATGGTCTCATAAATTTCTATCCAAAGTGGATTGATATAGTTGGCCTTCCCTAGAGTTCACATCAATATTTTTTCAACAATTTTCATTTTTTTATCTTTGTGACTCACTGCAATTTCACTAATAATGATAATTATATGAAAAATTGAAGTTTAGATTTTTAAATGACCTGTAGGAAAATTTCCAAGATTTTTCATTGGGTTCTTGGTTTGATGGTTAAGCGGGGACAGTTATAATCCCCCCACCAAATTTCAAATTCCAAGAGATATGTTTTTCCCCTCATGGGCCATCTAAGCTATGCAATTAGGATAATTCAATTGATTGGGCCAAGTGCATGTACTATACAACATTGATGGAATAGATACCCCACCCTATGTGGCATATAGCCCCATCCATTACATTGTAGTTGAAAGGCTATTCCTTGAGTGTTTTAATCTCGCTACACTTAATCATATTACTCCTAGTTTGGGGAAGGGCATGTTTTTTGCATCATAATAAAATGAATCATTTGCAAGAAAACATAAAAAAGGTTTACAATTCCACTGCATGTCTCTAGGAGGGAATCCAACTTCTCTTGTTGCCAAAGGTGATAAAAAAAGAAAATTAAATACCCTCTTTGTGTCTATGTTTTTGTATTGATTCTCAAAACCACAATCATGATTCTGGAATAACAACTATCGATATAGGTTACCATTCTTAGAAACAGTTCTTGGATGAAAAATTTGTCAATGATATTACTTTGATGTTTTACTCCATAATAAGAAATGAGAGATCATGGAATGAATCACTGACATAGGTTTAAATTCATACCTTTGTAATGGTAATTGTTGGCCAAGAGTAGTAAGCTTTGGATTAACGAAAACATAGGAACCAATATTAGGGAATGAAATGAAAATATGTAAAACCAATAGAAAGAGTTCCATCAAGTCAAAAAACCAATATAGAGGCCAACTTAGTTTGTATTCAAAATAAATCTATTTATAAAGGAGTATTAATTGTTGGACCCAACCTGACTAATAGAAAATTTATATTGATATGGAGTAGCATGTGCAAATCCCATACTAGTTCGCACATGCTTAGGCATGTCCAATGCGATAAGTTTTTCTTCCTCTCATACTGTACTTGATGAAATATACCTGGAACCAGTAAAATGAAATAACCAATTGAAAATATCTAAGTTTGATCAATATATACTTAAAATAAATAAAAATGAAAAAAGATAAAAAACAATCTTCAACAAACTCTATCTAATACATGTGGATGAGGAGCACTAGCATGAGAAGTAGAAACTTTAGGATTTAATTCCACCTAGAGAATTGGAACTATCATTCCCATGGTATGTTCTGTTACAACTTGTTGTTGAAAAAATCCTGTATATTTATTGGAAAAATCCTATATATTTATTGGAAAAATGAGGATTTACTTCAACCTCTCTAGCACGACCTTTGAGAAGTTGAGTAGGATTCACATCTTTTGTATCTACACCTAGATTTTTAAATAATACCTGAAAAATAAACTGCATAAGCTTGGTCTCTATGTGAAGTAAAATAAAAATACAAGATCTTAGTCAAACCTTATCCAAATTATTTTAAAATACCAAGGGACTTGTGTAACTCAATATCAAATCTAAGATTCATATTCAAATTTGGAAATGCATAGATATCAGCTAGTAAACTAAGGATGCCCATTGTTGAAGGATTGGAAGGTTGATAAGCAAGACTTGATTAATAGGTTTCCAAAATCTACATATTATAAAATGAATTACACTTCTTTTAAAATTGCCAAATAATACTAATTAAATAATGGACAAAATTGACATACCTTTGAAGTAAATGGAATTACAACAATCAACAAACCCTTTTAATAAGCCCACTCTAGTTGTCTATAACCATCATTATTAACCATTGATAAATTAACGATCACAATTAGTATTCTAGAGATCACTACTAAATGGGAATTGATATTTATATTATTTAACATTAGAGGAATAGATCTCTTGAACCTTACCATGAAAAGGAAACGTTATTGTTCAAATGTCCTAAATAATACTTTAATTTAACTAGGATAACAATGTTTCTTCTTAATATCCATCTCAATTATTACAATGGGTTATGTCATTGCACCTTAAGAAATAGGATATCCTCACATAGCATAAATGAGAATTTTGGAAAAAAAATTGAATTGAATATGTTTCTCCATTTTCAAAGAAAAATTAATACCTTATGGGGAACACATCCTGATATCTTCTAGCTCTCAAAATAGAAAAATAAATTTTGACTTTACAACTATATAAAATGATATAACTAACTCTAGATGTGGATATTCGTGTTTCCTCGCTTCCTTGTAGCTTTTTTGTTGATGCATTATTACACCAACTGAATAATAAACTTGTGATCTAGGTGGATATCAATGGCCACCCACCTTTTCCAACTAGATCAAAATAATTTCCTGACAATTTTGGTAATTTACTATTTTTAGCAGTTTTTAACTTCCAGGGCCATTTTGAGGGCCTAAATGAAGGTTTTTCGAGATAGAGATTCTCAATTATAGTCAAAGTATTTGATTGAACCCCTGAAATAAATCTCCTCAATGATAGCTTTCTAACTAGCTATCGTGTGCCACAAACAAAGACCGTATGCCAAAGTTATGCCCCTGGGAAGTTGATACATCAAACTACCCAAAACGGGGTCCATAAAAATGTTGGCTTTTCATATTCTAGGGTTATGTTTTTGTATTTTATTTATGATAAAAATGCCTTTGGAGCCTCATTGTAAAATCATCTTCTTGTGAATGTGAGTACCAGACACATCTCTTCTAGTGAATCCTTCAATCTGTATTTTTACAATCTTTGTACATTTTCTCTCATTAATAGAAAATTGTGTATTACTGTATCTTTGTGTTTATGGTTGCATATATAATACATTTCTATTATATTATTGGATATCTAAGATATCTTTATACATTTCTTTATTATATCTTGCTCTCATTTAGTGCTGAAAATAATCTGGATCAGTGGTATCATAGCAGGTTGCTCTTGATCATTTTCAATGCATGTCCTCGATGAAGTCTGAGTATAGAAAGTTGGGTCTCGATCTTGTCTCTCTTGAGGACAATCTCTCTCACATGCCCAAGAAACCCTCCATGGTGGAAGATAATTTAAATGACAGAGAAGACGATTCTATTGATCTGTTGCTTGAACACGCTCTCATGCAACAAGGGGATGAAATGATAGGGAATTTTTCCCACATCCTTCAATGTCTGTCGATAACAACATGCACGTCTTCATCATAAGCCACTTTGTAGGAACCTTTCCTTTAAAGGTATAATTTAATTTTCATATTCCCATATTTGAAGGACAGATAGATGTGGATGCCCTAGAAAAATGGTTAAATCTGCTAGAAGGTTATTTCTCTGTTCATAATTTCTCTGGCAGGGAAAAGATCACCTTCGCACTCCTTAAGGATATCCTCCATGTCAAACATTGGTGGGAAACTTATTGGGAGAAAACTTCCATAGAGGAGTATAGAATATATGGGGCTGAGCCCACTTAGGATTTTTTTGTTGATGCGATAAAGGAATAATATTACCCTGTTGAAAACTATGAGGTCCAGTACATGAGATGGGAGACTCTGTGACAAGAAAGGGGCCAAGAAGTTCCAGATTTAACCAATACCTTCCATCCATATCTTGCACACCAAGGTGGGTATTAAATACTTTGAAAGAAATTTGGTTCTGAAATATTGTGGGGCCTTACATTGATAAATCCAAACTGAAATGGATTTTCTGGACGTCTCATCACTCGGTTCTACTTATCAATATGTTGTTAAAATCAAGAAGAAGTTTAAGCACTATAAAAAATGGTTGTTCATGTCTACAAATTCTAAACAAACAAAGTATGATAAAGATGACCCTAACAAACAACATCCCAAAAACCAATCCAGGCCATAGGAAAAGAAGGGTCACAAATAGACGAAGAAGGACAATGGAAAATGGTGTGATTTCCACAAAATCCCCTTACACAACTCCAATGAATGCCGCTCAAAACAATCATTGGTGGCTGAGATAAAAGACAAGGAGATGAAAACTGATTCAGAATTTGATTATGAAAATACCGATAGAAGACAGATCAATGACGCAGACCCCACTGCTATTGTCGTGACTACCACAATTCAACCAGAAGAACCAACAGATTCTGAAGAGGGGGAGCACCTTTTTCATTCACAAATGTGAGTGAAGGGGACCCCATTGCATTTTATTTCTGATAGCGGAAGCCAAAAGAACCTCATCTCAATAGAGGTCGTCAAACAGTTGGGATCGTCGACAACACCATACCCATAACCATACAACATTGGGTGGCTTTTCCAAGGACAAAATCTTCATTTCAGTTAGTAGTGTCGATTGTCATATGACATCCAACCCTTCAAGGAAAAGGTATTATGTGATGTTTCCCCCCTGGATGACTATGATTTTCTCTTGGGCCAACCATATATGTGGAAGTGCCATGTTATTTATGAGTCTCAACCTCATAGTGTCATTGTTACTTTGGGGGGTCATCTCTACAGGATACTAGAGGTAATTCTGACTATTGTCACACCTAAATAGTTCTACAAGGTAGTATCTCATACTACAAAATTCATCTTCTTCACAATCAGTTCAAAGCATGAACAGAAGAACACCATTGTAGCCTCAATCCAAGCACCTTTTATCCAACAGAAGCAAGTCGACAGTATTGCGACAAAGTGTAAATATCGTTCTGCACACAAGAATCTTGTTGATTAAGTTTGGTTTTCGTTGATGTCAATGCTTGAAGAAAGACCGGTAGTGAACTCTAGTAGCACAAAGGTTTGGGTAATGGATCCAAGGTTGTTTCATGTATAATGGTATGTGTTTTAGTATATTTGAAGGTAATGCTATTCTATATGGACAGTACATGTAATTCCATTTCTAGTGGTATGTGGAACGCCACATAAGTCCTCACAGTTTGAGATTTATGGCCTTACGAAGTTGGAGGACCCTCATATGTTAGCTTGGAGCCCCAAAAGGTCAAAGAAGTCAAAGATTTTGAAAATAAGAAATTATTATTTAAATGATAAAGTAAAGTGACAAAGTCAAGAAGGATTATTTAAATAATAAAGTGAAGTGGCAAAATCAAAGAAGATTATGTAAATGATAAAGTGAGATGACAAAGTCAAGGAGGAATATTTAAATGATAAAGTAATGAAGAAATTTCTAATTATGGAAAGTGGTTAACCATAAAAATGAGGAAAATAGGTTAAATGGCCTATAAATGGGTTAAGTGACCTAGAAATGGGTTAATTGACCTAGAAATGGGATAAGTGACCTAGAAGATGGAGAGTATAAATAAGAGGCAAGGCTCTCTCAATTTAAATCACACTTGAGAATATTGAATATCTATAGGTGACTGAGGTAACCAAAGGATATCTAAGATGAATTTCAAAGTGAAGGTGAAGAAATGAAAGCCACAATTCAAGGGAGGATAAATTCTTTTGTTGATGCTTTCTAAGGTATGTTATTTACATGTCATCTCACCATTTTCACAATAACTTTTTTTTTTAGAATTGTTTAGACCATGAAATTGATATTCCAATGAGGAAACATATCCAAGTATCTATGGTAAAAAATTCATCTCGTGGGCCATTTCATTTGTGAAGTTACACTTCGTGGAAAGTAGGGTTTGTGGCTAGTCCTAAAACTAGTCTAAAACAAGTGTTTTGGGTAAAAACGTCATAACTTCCTCATAATAGATCCAAATTGAGTAAGACATATTTTTTTTTAGAGTACATTTTGTAGTATTTTGTGTAACATTTTCATATCGATTCAACAAATATTCCATGCAAGGCATGCTCTACAAGATTGCTCTCTAGAATAAGCCAAAATTCAACAAGGTAAGCCATTTTGGCTATAACTCCTTTTATGAGAGGTTCCAAGTAGTGAGACCTAGAGGAATTGCATAAAACACACTGAAGAACATTATGTATCATTTTCAAATATTTATTCATTATAGGTACACAGTTATGATTATTTAAAGTTAGGGTTGTTGACTAATCCAAAACTAGTCATGTGAGACTAAAGAAAAGTTTGATGAAAATGCTAGTGTCTTGTTGTTAAAGTTTAGGAAGGTTTGCAAATATGTGATCATATACATTAGGTCTATTACATATTTACAAATCATATTTTGATGATGATATCGATGAGGGATTTTGGTTGAGGTACATGTTGGGTACATGGTTGAGACAAGTAGTTGATGAGTTGGCACATACATGAGGTGTATAGTGGATGTTGTTGGTACATATTGATGATTCATAGTTTATGAGTAGTTGACACATGATTGGTACATACTTGGTACATGGTTGGATGCACTTATTTATGGTACAAGTTGATTATAGGTTGTTTGGTGCAGGTTGGTGCATGGTTGATGCACTTGTTTATGGTACAGGTTGAGGAACAGGTTGATGCATGGTTGATGCATGGTTCAGGTTTATTGATACAGTTTTATAGTGGTATATCTCACAATAATAGTGTGACAATGGTTCAATCATTCTACTTGTACTTCAGGGTGGTTGGACGGGGCAAGTACATGTGGTTGTAGACACCTTCTGGTTGTAGCCAAAGAACATAAGGGGTTGTAGCCTCCTTCTGGTTGTAGCCAGAGAATAGGGGAGTTGTAGCTTCCTTCAGGTTGTATCCTAAAAAACAAGGGGATTGGAGCCTCCTTCCAGTTGTAGCTAGAACACAAAGGAAGTTGGTGCTTGTTGGCCCTTGACTAGGTTTTGAGGAAACACTGGTCATGTTCGACCATTTTCAGGACTTCGACAGGCTGGTCGAAGACAGAGTGCCCAGGCGAAGTGGAGATTGTGGTATCTCTCCCATTTTGCAGAATTTTAGGGTTTAAGTAATGGGTATGGGATGTCATCCCATGGGTTTACCCATGTTTAGGCCCTTTTTGTAATGTATAAATAAGTAGCTAGGAGATGCAAGTAGTAGTAGCACTTGGATTAGAGAGGTCATTGGCTTAGTGCATGACTAGAAGCTTGGTGAAAATGATTGTAAGAGGCTCTATGTAGATAGAATGTGTAAGGATTTGTGCTTTGATCTAATTTGGGGAAGGAGGATTTGGTGAAGTGCGTGCAGATCTCCTATCCTTTATGGAGTTGGATCTGTGGCTGGGTGCATGTAAGAAGATTGGAGAGACTAATAAAGAAGCAGAAGAGTTGGTGGACGTAGCCCCACATTGGGGTGAACCACATATATCTTGTGTTATTGTGCTTTGTGAAATATTATTCATGGTGTTTATGTATTTATTTTCTTATTGCACTATTCTTGATGAATGATAGATAGATCTATGAAAACTTAGTGCTTTATGATGTTGTTATCGCTCTGTAAATTTCCTAGAGGTTGTTAGAAAAGAAGAAATTTACAGGAGGTAACTTTATCCAACCATTTCGAAGCTGGGATCTAGCCCTACTAGCTTCAAAGAGGGATCTCTCTGTATGATTTAGATATGTTTCAAATTTAAAATATTAGACTAGGTAAATAAAATATGTTGATTTTGTTTGTTGTAGTTTTCGTTGGGTTGGCTGAGAGAGTTTACACATCCATTGGGCTATGGGGTCTGTATCATGAAATAAAATCTAAACTAGAAAGAAAAGAAACTTTTCACAGGACGAGATAATGTAATCGTTGGATTCTTTTAGTAGAATAAATGAGAAATAACAGAAAAAGGAGAGAATGTCAATTACAACAATGAAGCAATTAAGAATTTCTTTATCGTAAAATCAGAAGATGAAACACTAAAATCTTTTAAAGTTAGAAACAGAGTATACAGATACAAATCCTGCAATGTTCATTACTTTCAAAGATTAGTTTTGGCAAACAGTGTGATAACTAAGCGAGAATAAAATTTACCTTACAAAGGAAAACATCACCAGTGAATACACACAAGAATCCTGTAAAAATGCCTCTTTGTATTAATGGAAGATCTCTTTAAAAATATTACAGTCTGATAGCTCGCAGGGTGTAAAGATCAACTCTCAATACTTTGAAAAGTGAAGTATTTATAACCCAAAATTGCAAACGATCCTGTCATTAAAGATTAGGACATGGTAAATCTATTTTTAGCCTAACTATCTTAACAAATTATAGAAATCTAGGAAACTGTTTGATGATGTGTCGCAACTGCATGTTGTTTTCTGGGTGGATCGTTGGTGAGGCCTCTACATGACCTCATCTAACTGGACAACTGATTCGGCTGGGACATCTCATTGATTACTCGATCAGGTCGTAAAGTTATTCCCATCGAAGATGAATGGGAATGCTGACCTTGAGTAACCTTCGGTAGACTTCATCCATCTCTGTGTACTTGGAAAAAGTAGGCTTGGTGATGAAGATATACCGAATCTCATGTTGAATGTTGATGTCCAACCGAAGTGCCTCTAGGAATGCTTTGCCAGTGATGCTGCCTTGAATCCCTGAAAATTTTGAACTTTCCTTAGCCACATCGGCTAGTCTCTTTTTGTAATCTCGGAGCATCATCAATTTGTCATTTATCACCTTCAAACTAGGAAGACCTTTCTTCTGTAGGGCCTCAATCTTGTTGAAAAACCTTTGTACCCCTAGGTCCATGGCTTGAACCTTTTCTTCTAGTTGTAGCATCAGTCCTCTCTTGGTAAAGACTCTTTTGACCTCAAGGATGGTCTCTTCTCTATCCTCAATTCTCAGCTCTTCCAGTTCCTCTCTGGTTTTAGAATTCAAGAATTTGATGGTTTCATTAGCCTATGTGGGCATCTCTCCTAGTTCTGATATGATCTTCTTGATGGCTTTTTTACTTCTCTGCACCAATTCATTTTTCTCAAACATAATCTATATCATTGGCCATATTTCATTCATAGACTTGGTGATGTCTGTCCAGACACTTTCTTTGACTTCAGCTAGTGTTTTACCTGCCACTGTTTGTTTCCAAAGCTGTTGTAACTCTTGTTTGAGCTGGTCTGACAAATGTTTTTCCTTGGCAAAGCTGGTATGATAAGAATATTTGAGTTCCTGAAGGTTCTCAATCTCCTTTTTGATCCTGCTAATCTCTGTCTCCTACAGATTCATCTCTTCCATAGATTTGGCCAATTCAACTGTCTTTTCTAAAGACGTCAGTGGATTCCCCGATGGGACTTTTGCTAGTGATGCTGTGCTCACTCCTGAGAGTGGAACTACACTCAATGGAATTACATCCATGGGTTTCAACTACTCTTTCTCTTTCACTAGCTTCTCCGTCTCAGCTTCCATCTCCTTCAGTTGTGCTATTTCCTTTGCTTGCGAGTCTACTATTGGTGGAAGCTTCAATTATTTCCTCAGAGATGCTATGTCTGCATTTTTATTCTTGATCATCTCCTTGACTGCTTTCACATTCGAGGGATCGTACCCAATCTTGAGGACCAGTTATTCCAATGTCTTGATCTTGTTGTCCTTGGCAAAAGATGATATCTTCTCCAACTTCAACTATGTCTGGACGTTGTTCAGAGACACTTGTAACCTGGAGGCAGTAGTAGAAGCATGTGCCAACATGGAGAAAACCATTTCTCTAGTTTGCCTATGCAAATCCATTTGATCGGAAGGATGCACGTCTTTGGTATGGAATTCAAAGGTTGCCCTTTTATAGTCGGTGATTACCTTTAGGTCTAGCACCTGTGCTTGGAGAAATGCCATGTGCATTCTGCCCTTCTCCGTGTTGAACGCTGATAGCAGCCTATGTTGTGCAATCAACTTCTGCTTCCAAAATTGGGTGTATGTGTTGTTGGTCAGAGTTTGATTCTTTTTCTTGATCAAGTCATATTTCTCAAAGATGCTCAGCTTTGTTCCTATCTTGCCTGGCTGTTTGATTGGTGGAGTATCTGTAGTCTTGTTTGGTAACACAATGGTTATAATCTTCTTGTTGCTTGTCTTGAGGAGCGACCGATCAACCTTTGTCACTATAGTGGATGGAATTTCCTTTCTCTATCCGGGTCAGGAGCTAGACTAGCTTTTGGCCTCTTAGTATGCAGTCAGAATTCTTCTAATGATACTTTAGTGACAGGAGGTGACAGATCCTGCCTAGGCCTTTTCTCCTTTGGATCTTGTGGTGTGGTTGTATGTGACACAGTGACCGGGAGGTCCTGTTGTTCTGTTTCAACCAAAGCATTTGGTTCCCATCCTGTCTGTTTTGCAAAATTTTCTACCTCAAGCCTAGGTTCATGGACATATGGGATATTATTGTTTTTTATCCTCATCTCTTAAATGATCCCGCATGGATCGTAGTGCCATGTGAAACTCATAAAGAATTTCATTTCCTTCAGCAACCTTTCTACTTCCTCCTTGGCACCTCGATTGTTGCAGATGAAAGACCCAATCTACCCTTTGATTCTGAGTTTTTGCTTCTTCTTTAAAGACACAAAATGAATATCATCCAAGTTTATCATCTGCCTTATGTATTCCAGAGAAAAAATTCTGACAGGTAAGTATTTGGGCAGTTTATATGGGGCCAACTCGCACCCATAGACTCTGATCTTAGTGTGATTTTGGTAAAGGTACCAATCACCAGTCTTTGTATGATCTGAGAGATGTAGGATCCTATGAACTTCATGATTAACCCTGGGTTCGAGTCTACCACTGAACATACACACCACTAGGTCATAGAATTGATCGATGAACTGCTTGAAACTGAATTTCATGGAGTTGTGTTTGAGTAGGGAAGTCCATGCGGTTACTGCTTGGGGTCTTCCATCTCCATCCACCTTCTGCATGGAAAAAGAAAATTTGTCTACTTAGAAGAAAACGAACAGATATTCCAGTATTGAAGAATACCAAAACATGCCTTCTGTGGCGAAATTAACAAATTGCTTGTGAATATTGTTTGCCAGGAATGTGTTGAAGTCAAACTTTGTAATAGGCTTCTCATTGGTGGAGAAAATAGAAAAAAATCCCAGAATGGGTTCATCTACCCACTGATCTGAATAATAACCCAACAAGATGCATAGGGATGTGATAAACTGGTTTCCTTTGGTTGAGAACATGGAGGAAGGATAAGGGGGATTTGTAGCATGGAGTTGAGCGGATTGTGGAAGAAAAATATCAAATATTTGAGCTCTTTGAGGAAAAGTTATCTTCTGGTATAACTCTGTAAGGATTTCAAGGTTAAAAGGTGATGCAGAGTCAGCTCAAGATATTTGCATCATTTGGTCAATGGTTTCTGGCATGATGAGGAAGAGAACTTCCCTGGACAAGGATACAATGGCTTTTTGCTCAAGAAAATAGTGGGCTTGGCACTTAAGGGTGAACTCTGGGAAATGGTGAATCTAGGGGAAGAGATGTAGGGGTAGGTTGGACTCCCAAAGTCCAATTTCATCACTCTAGTCCAGGAAGACTTCTTTAATCCATGATTTAAGGTCTATGAAGTTGAAATCACACTTAGTATCTCCGATTAAGTAGTCTTTGTCGGCCAGTGGAATCCTGTAGAGATCGACAAGAGGCGGGAGAAACAAATTCACCTCTCCTTCTATTCGTTTTGGTTCTGGCACCATTACTGTAACAATACCTGCAAATAAAACAATATTAGTGGGGGTGACTATATATGGGGGTGACTGAATATAATGGAGAAGAAAACGGGGTAAATTCTCTAGTGCGATGAGTGGGTAAATGGTGAAGGAATGAAGAGTTAGGGTAATTTTGATTAAACGGATATTCGTTGGGCGCGAGGGACAGGTTAGTTGGTTAACGGATAAGTTATCTAGTAATAAATGGCCAATGGGTCATTTAGAATGTGAGATGGTAGGTAACAATGACTGAGGGATATGGATGGGTGATGTGGCGGTTATCGATTGGGGGAAAAATTATGGTGAGGGGACTTGCCACAAGTGAAT
>SNQJ01S0105486.1:0-11030 GCA_010110895.2 Picea sitchensis
ACTTTTCTACAGGGATATGTTGATTCAGATATGGCAGGTGATAAACATAGCAGGAGGAGCACTACAAGGTATGTTTTTACTATAGGTGGAACAACAGTAAGTTGGATTTTGAAACTGAAAAAGGTTGTTGCACATTCAACAATAGAGGCATAGTATGTTGCTGCTACAGAGGCTAGTAAAGAGATGATTTGGTTATAAAGGTTTATGGAGGAATTGGGAAAGAAGTAGGAGAATAGAAGATTGTACTGTGACAGTGAGAGTGCAATTCATCTTGCAAAGAACTCAGCCTTTCATTCGAAGACTAAGCATATACAATTGAGGTACCAATTCATACGATCCACCTTGGAAGATGGACATTTGAAGTTGGAAAATATACACACTAGCCAGAATCTCGTAGACATGTTAACAAAGGGAGTAACCAGAGAGAAACTGAGTTCCTTCTCAGTTTCACTTGGTCTTCAAGAATGAAGATGAAGATGAGAAATTTTCCAGGTCCAAAAAGGTTCAGAGTCCAGCATATACAACAGCGGTGGAGTTGTTGAGATCAGTATCCAAGTGGGAGATTGTTGGTTGTGGAGCTTGATTATCTTCCTAATTCAAAGGTTCTTGCTTTCAACCATGTTTATACCCCATGAAGTCTTTACACCCCAGAAGTATGTACACTATTCCAAGCAGGGGAGTGCAGAGGGGGGGTACCCCCTCTGCGGGGTCCGTGGGNTTCATTATAAGGTCACAGATCTAATGGTATAAATTATGTTAGGGTTTTTTTCCCTAGAAGGCAACCCTTTGTTATGAGGGAAACGCATTGTGGCTATGAATTATGGCGAGTATTGCATTCTGAGAGAGGAGACTGTGAGAGAAAGAAGATGAAGTTACAATGAGTTTTGCTGTAGGTTGTATCCCTTCATTTGCTAGATAATAATAAAGGAAGGACTGGGCAATTTCTCTAGTGGACGTAGCCCACACTGGGTGAACCACGTAAATCTGCGTCTCTATTGTATTGTGTATCTTCTATGTTTTGTTTCCGCATTTGTTTTATTTTATTGCTCCACGGTCATGTTTTTCTAACACCCAGCTTGCCTCACAAGGTCGAGATACTAGTCTCTTTCTCTAGCTGGTTATCCCAACTCTCACAAGTAAAACCAGTCAAATAAATTACGACAGCATAACTTTACTCTTCCAGTCATGATCCATTCTTCCTCTTAGCCATTTCTTTTATATAATTTTTCTTAGTGACCACTTTCCATTTGCATATTTAATTCGTTTTTTTAAAATTAATTAGGAATTTCTCCCCCCATACACTTGTCACTTATTCCCTTAGTTGCACCAATAAATTCACCATTTAATTTAATTAAATGTCATTTTCCCTCACCCTACCTAAAAGCGCTCCTAAAATCACTTCTAGCTATCCCTTTATTCACTCTATTTCCCTTTTAATGACCTATGCCTTTCTAAAACTTAGTTGTGTTTAATTTAGGAAAGTTCTTTAGTTAGACTAGACTAGATACCCTTCTATGCTTCCACATTCGTTTTACATTTTTTTCCTTTCTTATCTTAGTTTCCAATTTAGTATTCTTTTGCACACATTTATATAATTAAATCTTTAGATACAAGTTTTTACTCTTTCAATTCCTAACTTGAGTTTTCTTCATTCCCACCATTTATTAAATTTATAATTTAATTTTAATCTTCTTACCCACTTTAGAATTAGGCTCGAATTTTAAAACTAGGATTAGAATTTTTAAGGAGATTTTGTAATTAATAAAATTTACTCATTTAATAATTATTTTAAGTCTGACAGTGTCAAAACAAATTATTGTTTTCTAGACACCTAGGTTCATTGACTCAAGTTTTATTTTATACTGTGATGTGCCCTTCAATATGCACTCCATGCTCCAAGGGTGCCACTCTCCTTTCATTCAAATTTTAATTACACGACGTGCCCTTCAAGATGCACTACGTGCTCCAAGGGTTCCACTATCCTTTGACTAGTTTTGGTAATTTTTCAACCCTTGGGGTCAATACCCCATTCATGAGACCTTGTGAGAGACTAAGGGCCTCTAAGGAATAAGGAACTTGCCTTATTGTGCGCCCCTTAGAATCTTCGTGAGAGACTGTCTCATTATTCCCTCACGACATCGTGGATCTCTATAACTAGGTAATCGTTAACCTACAATTCGAGCCACGGAGGGAGTGATAGTAGGATGTGGCATGGTTTCTTCCACACCTCTCCCTCAATATCTGGTTGCTGTGCATTACCCCTTTACTCCTTATGTGAGTCTGATTAGAAAGAAATCATCAACCTGCATCCATCAATGAAATATTGTTAATGATCCATAAAAGACATCATAATATACCCTGATCATATGTCACATATGCATAAATAAAAATACCCAAACCAATACAATCCACTCCCTGACTCGATCCAGAGTCCAAGGAGGTCCATTGATGCCATCAACATCCTCAATCTGTCAAGTGTCCTACACACTCATGGTAAACTCATCAATAGCATCTGTCAATACATAGAAATCCAATAACATAACAACATAATCCATCGATATCATCGTAAGAATCCATAAGTGAACAAACATCCATATACTAAAACTGGGTCACTTGAACACAAGTGTCCTCAAAGAATACGTCAATAAAATGTTCTCGCAAGAGAGAGATGTTACATATACCCCCTCTTGTTTTAAAATTCGTCTCGAAGTTTCACAATATATAAATGCAGTAAATAAAGCATTTGACAAGATCTAAATGTCTAACTATCAAACAAAAGGAAACTTTTGGCACATATCATATGCGTCCTCCTAGGTAGCTGAGTGTGGACTATAATTGTCCCACTAGACCTTGACCTTATCGACTGTTTGATGCCATAGCTATCGAATGCGATGGTCTAGCTGAGTGTGAGCGCACCCTCGTACGACACTGCAAGGAACTCATGTTAATATCATGTGTAGGATCACTAATACAAAGTCGCGAAATAGATACAAGATAAACATTTTGCATTCACCTCCAAGAATGAGGCAAGGCCAGTCGATAAGTCACGGGTCCCTTCCTTTCCACAACTTCGAAGGGTCCCACTACCTAGGAGAGAGTTTAGCACCCTTTCCGAACTTAATTGAACTCTGGTGCGGTTTCACCCTCAAGAAAACTCAATCACCAACTTTATAACTACGGTCAACGTGATGTGCATAAGCATAACTCTTCTACCGATCTTGCACTTCATTAATACTTTGTCTTATCATTTTCATTTTCTCTTCCATTTCTTGGATCACTTCTAGTCCTACCAGGACCCTATCCTCAAGTCGATCCCAGATCAATGGCATCTGACACGGTATCCTGCAACAAAACTCAATGATGCCATCATAATGGTACCTTGATAGTTGTTGTTGTACACAACTCTACTAGTGTCAAGATATCTTCCCAAGCTTCATTTGGTTCATCACATACATACACAACATATCTTCCAAAATTAGTTTGTTTTTTTTGTCTACCCGTCGGTCTCTGGGTGATATGTTGCACTAAAGTTCAGTTGTGTGTCCAATGCCACTTGGGAACTAGTCCATAATAATCATGTAGCCACTGATCCTCTATCAGATACTATTCTTTTTGGCATTCCATGCAATCTCACAGTCTTGTTGATAAAAATCTATCCATGTCTAGTGCCTGATACGTCGTACGCACAGGAAGAAAAGATGCACTCTTCGTCAAAGTGTTAACTACCGTGATAATCGAGTCATGCCTCCTGGCTATCAGTGGAAATCCAAAAATATGGCCTCCTAATTCGATTCTAGAATAGTGTGTGGTGGATTAATCCTGACGGATGTCTATGTTCAGCCGTCACTTGCTGACATTTTAGACATCTCGCCACGTAGTTGACTATGTCTGCCTTCATTCCTTTCCAAAAGAATAAGGGCTTAAGGTCTGCCCTCATCTTCGTGACTACTGGATGAGCCATGTACACTGCTCTATGAGATTAAATTATGATCAAACTTCTCAATTCGTCGTTAGGGGGTATGTAAATCCAGTTATTATGCCTCATAAATCATCGTTGTCCAATGTAAATCCCTAAAACCTTGGTACCAATATGGTGTCTTGGATGATATTTTCCTTAACCTCTTTATACCAGTCATCGCCGCACCATAAAGTTAGAATATTTTCTCAAATATTCTTCTGAAGAGGTATCACCAAAAATATGCGTGGTCTCTGACTCAATGCATCTTCCACTTTGTTCACTTTTCCTTTTATGTAAGTAATCACAAAATCGTACTCTCTAAATAGTTCTGACTAACGCCTTTGTTGCGCATTCAAGTCACTTGTGTAAAAAAAAGTGTTGCAAACCACAATGGTCTTTTTTCAGTTCAAATTCCCATCCAATTAGGTAGTGCCTCTGTACTCTCAGGGAATACATAATGGCCAACAACTCCAAATCGTGCATCGCATAGTTTTCCTTAGGTTCTCTTAATTTCCTAGATATGTAAGTGATCACTCGAGTGTCTTTCATCAAGACTATGCCTAATACTTCCTTGGATGCATCGATGCATACCAAGAAGTCCTAGTCCAAGTCAGGGACTTTTAGTATCGACGTTGTCGTCAAAAACTCCTTGAGCCTTCAAATTTTTTTCGCGCATTTCTCTATCGATACAAACTTCTTGTTTTTCTTCTGGAGTTCCGTAATTGAATTTGCTATCTTTGAAAAAGCTTCGACGAACTGTCGATAATATCCAACTAATCCCATGAAGCTACGTACTTATGGTACATTCTTTGGTGTGTTCCATTCCATAATATCCTCCACCTTTGCGGGATCCACAACAATGCCTTCGCTGAAGAAAACATGCCCTAAGCAAAGAAACCTTGAGAGCATTGTGACAATTTCTCATAATTTTTGTTCCCATAAACACTGTAATACTAAGCAAAAATGTTCATCATGTTCCTCCATCGTCGAAGGATATATCAACGTGTCATCAATGAATACTTGAACAAACTTGTCCAAGTGTTAGCAGAACACCCCATTCATCAAGGTCATGAATACCCCTGGGGCGTTTCTCAGTCCAATCAGTAAAATGGTAAACTTGTAATGCTCGAACCTCATCTTGAAGGAGGTCTTAGGAATTTCTTCCTCCTTGATCTATAACTGGTGATATCTTGATCTCAAGTCAATCTTCGAAAACACCGTCACGCTTATCATTTGATCAAACAAATCACTTATTCTTGGAAAATGATACTGGTTCTTGATCGTTTCCTTGTTCAATTGATGGTAGTCAATGTAGAGTCTCCACGACCCATCCTTCTTCTATATGAAAATAACATACGCACCCCAAGGTGACACACTTGGAAGTATAAGTCCTACGTCCAACAACTCCTTCAATTGCATTTTCAACTCCTGTAACTCAGGCGTTGACATCCGATAAGGAGTTCTTGTTGTCGGTTGAGTTCTAGGTTTCAAGTTGATCGTAAACTCCAATCTCTCCTCTAGGCAGTAAGCCTAGTAAGTATTATGGAAATACATCAACAAACTATCGTACTACTGGAAGGTTTTCTAGTCCTTTCGTATGCCCTTGTCGTTCAATGCTAGGATTACATATAGCTTCTATCCCTTGCGCATGCTATTCTGTAGTTATAGGGAAGAAATAACCTTAGGGAAACTCCCAGGTTTCTCCCAACAATCCCTTTTCTTTGCCCCTCATCATCGGTCCAACTCAACCGCTTCGTCTTATAGTTGAGTATCACATCATGTGATTCCAACCAGTCCATACCGAACACAACGTCATAACATATTAACATCGTGACGTATAAGTCAGAATTCATTACCAATTCTCCTAGGTTAAAGTAAAAGTTCATAGCACCGATATCTATAAAATACTAAAGTTTGGTTGGAAATGGTACCTGACACCTTGAGCACAATGGAATGGTGCTTGTCCTAGTGGTTATTCACCATGGAAAGAATCCAGTGGGCCTTCCCAAATCTCCATCTGTCGTGTGTCCATTTGATCCGGCTACTCTAGCCCTCTCAACCGTTTAGTCTCACTGGTAATGTGCATCTCCACATATCCAACATTCGGTCTTCGGTCCAATACTCCAGGTCCTTGAAGTAGACACTGCTGGCCTACCTAAGGTCATTTGTCCAGTGAGTCTTGCAAGAGTCCTTCCTTGAACCCCGTTGGTCAACTCTTCCTCAGCTATGAGGTCCTTTTGGACTACATCGAGAAAATTTTGAGGCATTAGGATCCTCACCTTTGCACGAATGTTCAAGTGATTTGACCTTTAGCTTCTTAGTGTTTAGATGTGGATAATACCATGCAACTCCCCCAATCTAGCCTCATACTCAGGCACCATACGACCATCCTGTCGTAAGGCTTTGAACTCATTGAGCTGGCGCTCGATGAATTCCTCTGGTAAATGCCTCTCCTAGAACCATTCCTCAAACAAATCCCATGACACATCCTCAACGAGCATGTTCAGTTGAGATAGGAGTGTCTACCTCATAGAAGAGCACTTCCCTTTAGCTGAAATAACTCCATGTTGAATTTCATGTTGGAGGTGTAATTGTGAGGTGTGAATCACATCGCCGTGTTCTCCAACCATGCCTCAGTGGATGAGCCATCTATGGAACCTAAGAACTCAGGAAACTTGAGCTTCTTGAGTTCTCTGTGAAAGCTTCCAGTACCGGCTGGGGCACCCTGTGAACCCTCAGGGGGTACATATTCCCTAGCCTCATCTCTCTCTAGACGTTTAATCAAGGCCTCTGACATCCTATGAAAGGACCTCATCATACCAAACACATCCCTCTCAACAATTAGTCCCTGTCCAATGACTTTTTCTTCTTTTTGGGGTTTAGACCCCTTAGCCATGGATGCTACTGGATGCATCACTCCTTTGCCCCTAGCACCACATTGTCTACCTCCACGACGTCCTCTAACCAGGATTACCGGTACAGACAAGTTAAAATTTTAATTATAGCTAAGTTATTAATCAAGGTTTTAATACAGTGGAAGGTGTGACGATCCACAGTCGTAGGGTTGAATCCACTATGATACCATGTGTAACGACCCCTCTATTATGACTAGGAAATTGAAGCATAAAAGGTACAATTGTTTTTTTTTTGCTTTAGGAAATTAACATAAAAAATATAATCATAGCATTGAAAAATAAACGACATCATAAGTAAAAGCAGTATCAACTACTCATCATGGAAATCAATAACGACACATTCAACGTGTCAACAAAGGATAGCGACACATAAACATAAACAACATAGCCAATTAACACATCATAATCATCTTGAAACAATTTACAACTACGATCAATCAAATAATGAATATAAACGACTACCCACCCAACCTAAAATGCAAGGTTAGGACCTCCAGGACACATAAGAAATACTCAATCCTAGGTTCCAATTGATTTTGACCATTTAAGGTCTCATCGCTGGCGACTGTTCTAAGGAACAAGGAGGTGTGTACATCCCACTAAAAATCAAGTCCCCAACAACTAGATCAATCATTCAATCCTAAACATCAATTAATCATGGTGCAAGGGTAAGCATCATCTTTATCATTCATACATCAACATTTAAATATTCGTTGCACATGAGTAAACAAACTCTAGAACAATCACATGTCAACTTAATTAATGGTGCAAGAGGAAACCAATTACTCAATCAGTCACATATTGACATAAATTCAAGATGCAATATTAAATAACAACTTATTCATGATGCAAGAGTGATCACATTAATTTCAAAGGAGCAAGAGAATAATTATGAAGCAACCACACACCCACTTAAATTAAGGCACGCGAGTAAGTTTTAATACTAAACTAATCATGCATCACCACTATTGCAATGCGCGCGAGTAATCAAAAGTGTAAACATTTAAGCATTAACATTAGTCCCTAGAGAACGCAATCTAACCACTTAACCATCAACATAAAGCAATCATCCGTCACATTAAATTTTGTTCGTGCAAGAAGTCTAAAATCTAAACAATCATTCATTACATTGAATTTCATGGTCCGTGAGTCGTCTATTTACTCAATCAATCAATCATGCTTCAACATTATTCAATGGCACAAGAAAATAAATTTACAGAATCAAGCATACATCGCATTAATTTCATGGACAAATTCACGACCCATACGTTAATCCTTCGTCACTAGTACTATAGTTTGTTCCCTACAATATATTAAGTCTACCAACGATACAATAACTCAAATCTAGTATATCGACAATATAATCAGATCAAATAAACTTATCAACTAAATCTTAATATCCTACAATTATAATTAGTAGGTTCCATCAAGATATTGCGTGTATCCAAATGTGTTTAAGTCCTCTAGAATAAGTAAGGAAGGGGTCATTATTAATTAAAATGTCTCACTAACTAGAATAACAAGGGATATGCCTTGTCTCTATTAAAAGGTACTAAACTAGTTTAATCCAACAAGAAATGACATCCCAACTTTAGTAGAGGTAAGTATAGGTCAAGATGATCCTCTTAATCTAAAAACACAATGGGCAGGGTTATTACTTAAATTACTCGATGTATGACGTCGATAAACATGGATTTACGATAACGAAGATTGTGAAACTTATTCCCTTACTAAGTTGAAAGGATCTAGTACTTTGAATGATGCATAAAAGGAAATATTGGGTCCTTAGCTAACCATATAAAAGTGGAGGGGACTCTAATCGTCGATCCAAGTCGGGGTGGACAACGATAGCACCCATCAAATCAGAAATATGAGAAATAAAAACAAAAGGAGAGATAACACTCGGTAGGGTTCAACCATCAATCGCTAGGGGACGGGCACAAGAGTAATCCTGATTCGATCAAGGTGAGGAAGAGGATAATGACGCACTCAACAACCCGTCCTCTGAAAAATCATTAGCAAGAGGATAAGGGTGCACACAATAAACCCGTCCTCTGTCAATTATTAGCAAGAGGAGAATGAGGGTGCACAAAAAAACCCATCCTCTAACAATTATTAACAAGAGGAGGAGGAGGGAGCACACAACAACCCGTCTTCTATCAATTATAAGCAAGAGGAGGAGGAGAGCACACACAACAACCCGTCCTCTATCAATTATTAGCAAGAGGAGGAGGAGGGCGCACACAACAACCCGTTCTCTATCAACTATAAGCAAGAGGAGGAGGAGGGCGCACACAACAACCCGTCCTCTATCAATTATTAGCAAGAGGATAAGGAGGGCGCACACAACAACCCATGAATAAATGGAATTTATTTAACTAAAAAAAATCGTTCCTGTAATAACTTTGCAGACAATAATAACAACGGTCAATCTTTTGGATACTCATTCTCTTCCTGCAACACTGGTATCTCAATATCAACATCTCCACCAAAAAAATGAATAAATGGGATTGAAATCACTAAAGTAAATAGAACGTTTGCTGAGAAATAAGGGGATTGAAATCACTGAGGTAAAGGTGGTAAATATTGTTGGGTAAGGGTCATGAAATTTGCTAACGGTGAACACGAAATTCAATGGCAAGAGATCACGACTTCTGCTGGGAAATGCTCACAAATTTCTTTGGCATTTATCATGAATTTCGCTGGCTAATTTGCTCAAAACGTAGGGTCAATACCTAGTAAACGTCCAGAGCAATCAGAGGTAAAAATCCATGAGTTTTAGAGGGAAACACGGGGAGAATGTACCCAACATTTCACAGAGAAGCTTGCAAGGGAAGCAGAGCCCTGGAAGGGAAAAATCGTTGTGTTTAAGACCGTAAATTGCTGAGTAAAATGCAGGGATAAAGTTAACGAAATTGTACTGCATGATAGGCGATTTTCGTGAAGAACTGGGTGAAAATGCTAGCAAAACGCAGAGGAAAAATGAAGGAAATAAATGGCAGGAGAAAACACAAAGCCGGACGGGTTTGATCTATTAGATGCAAGGAAACTTGAAGAAATTACATGATATCCAAGGAAGGGAACACACAAAGATATTTAAAAGGAAGAAACAAGGATAAAACACCCATAAAATGCGTCGAGGCTGGGCGAATTCGTTTTGGGAGCAAAGACAACTCTCGATAAAATTCACCAAGTAAATCGCATAGATAAAAGGACTCACATGGCCATTAGAGGTAAGATCACAGGGACATGTGCGGGGTGACTAAGTAGCCAATCGCTGAGTAGAGAAAGGGAAAAATGCATAAGACACATTTGCTGAGTTTATATATCCACTAAAAGGAAATTACAGAGGGTACATCGGTAATGGAAACGCAGAAGGGATAAGTACATATAACATAATCATTTTTAATCTAATACATCATACAAAATTTTCCTGGATCATCAATATTCTAGATACAACTAATAGAAAAATACATGTCGTAACCAAAGTTCATTCAACAAAGTTTAAAAGTTTTACATCTAAAATATGAATACAATACAATGATAAAAACTACCGTAGCCGACGATGAGAGGTCGAATATGTTCTCCCATTCCTGCGCTCTGTCCAGGTTCCCACTTGCTAACCGTGATGACTTCATTGATACCTCCTAGTCAACTCTAGGGGTACTCTTCTCCCCCATTACCCCCCTGAGCCGCAAATGGGACACACAAAACCACAACCAAAACACTCTAGCTCCTAGCTCTCCTTGCAAGGTTGAGCTACCACTCTCTTTCTCAAGTTGGGCATCCCAACTCTCACAAGTAAAACCATTCAATGAAATTCCGACATCATAACTTTACTCATCCCAGTCATGATCCATTCCTCCTCTCAACCATTTATTTTATAGAATTTTTTTTAGTGACCACTTTCCATTTGCACATTTATTTCATTTTTTAAAAATTATTTAGGAATTACCCCCTCGTACACTTGTCACCCATTCCCTTAGTTGAACCAATAAATTCACCATTTAATTTAATTAAATGTCAATTTCCCTCACCCTACCTAAAAGCACTCCTAGCTGTCCCTTTATTTCCTCTATTTCTTTTTTAATGACATACACCTTTCTAAAACTTAGTTGTGTTTAATTTAGGAAAGTTCTTTAGTTATACTAGACTAG
>SNQJ01S0105486.1:11040-35455 GCA_010110895.2 Picea sitchensis
AAAGAGAATATTCTCCAGGTGGAATATTATCCCCTAAAATATAGGAGACAAGATAATGACTAATTATGACTAATAAACAAGGAAAAACCTTAGGAAAAAGAAATCCTAGGTGTGTGTGAAGTAACTCCAACACCCCCCCTGAACATCACTATGGTGAAAATAAAGAATGGGTCCCGAAAATAAAAAATATGCACTAAAAATAAAGTGAGGAAAGAGGGAAAAAATCATGGGAACCCCCCCTTCAAGGTAGACTGTATGTAAAAATAAGAACTACAGTTTCTAGGAAACTATGTCCTTCACTCCAAGACAACTTCCCAGAGAATGGAATTTCTGCTTAGTGAAGGTCTTGGTGAAGATGTTTGTCGTCTGTTCTGCTGAAGGAAAGAAACATAAGTTGATGATCCCCTCATGTACTAATTACCGGATGTAGTGCATGTGGATCTCGATGTGCTTCATTCATTGTCTCTGAACTGGATCTCTACAGAACTTCAGAGTGCTTTGGTTGTCACACCAGATGACGATTGATCGATGAAACTGAATGCCCAACTCAGTGAGAAAATGTTGTAACCACATAGCCTAAATGATTATGTTAACTACCCCTCTATACTCTGCCTCGACTGAAGATAGAGAAATGGCAGCTTGCTTCTTGCTCGACCAACATATAGGCCCAAAACCAAGACTAAGTGAGTAACTAGATGTGGACTTGCGATTAGTGCTATCTCCATCCCAGTGAGAATTAGTAAATCCGATGAGATCTAATGTAGAGTCTGCTACATAATGAATCCCAAAGGTGATGGTGCCCTGTACGTATCGAAGGATATACTTTTCAGCCTTCCAATGTAGCTCATACGACTCCTGCATGAACCTAGAAACTACACCAATTGCATAGGAGAGGTCTGGTCTAGAATGTGTGAGATACAAAAAGATCCCCACTAGTTATTTGTACAGTGTGCTGTCAACCAGTGGAGTCTCCTCGCCATCCTCAAGTTTGAATCCTGATAGGAAATGAGTCAGAGAAGACTTGCACTCTGTCATGTGAAATCTCTAAAGGAGATCTCATGCATACTTGGCCTGATACAGTTTGATGCCTGATGCATCCTGACTAATCTTGAGTCCAACGAAGAAGTGTAGTGGACCCATGTACGTCATCAAAAACCTGTCATGTAGAATCCTCTTGACTGCAACAATCAATGAAGTTGAGCAACCAATGATCAACATATCATCAACGTACATAACTAAAAGTAGAAGTGAATCAACTGTCCAGAGCATGTAGACATTCAGGTCTGATTTACAATGTACAAAGTTCTGTGACAATGGGTAGGAGTCCACCTTGGCATACCATGCCCTCGGAGCCTACTTGAGGCCATAAATCGACTTTTTCAGTTGATAGACCAAAGATGAGTCCTACATAAATCCCTGGGGCTGATCTATATATATCTCCTTAGAGAGATCTCCATGATGAAATGCATTCTTCACGTCCATCTGATGGACTTCCCATCCTTTGGCTTCTGCAATGACAAGTGCCAATCGTATGTAATCCATCTTCACTACTGGAGTGAAGGTCTCGTCATAGTCAATACCATGAACCTGCTAAAATCCTTTGGCAACAAGCTTGGATTTGTATTTTCTAATCTATCCATCCACTACGATCTTGGTGTTGTAGACCCATCTATATCTTACAATTTTCCTCCCATAAGGAAGGGGAACTAGATCCCAAGTCTGGTTCTTGAGGAGGGAGTTGTAATCCTCCTACATGGAAGATTCCAAAAAGGGATTTCCCGCAGCCTCGCCATAAGACTCTGGATCTGAAGACTGAACCAAGAAAAGATGCCTGGAGGGCAATGGTTCAGTGGCAGTGAGTGAAACAAGAGGCTCCTCGAAATCAGATTGAGTCCTCCTAGTGTCGGATGGATCACCAACGAGATCCCCTGCTTCCTGAAGAGTAGTTTGTGCCCACTTAGGCCTCTTCTCTGGCTCTAGTGGAATATTACCTAGGTGTCGAAGCACAGATGTTTTCCATCATAGACAATAAAAATACAGGTCTAGTGGAATATTCCACCTGTATGGTGATGTATCAGAGACAGACGAACACCAACATCATATTTTTAAACATAGTTTCTCTTTTCTATCTCATCAATAAATGGTGATTATCATCCCTAGGTCATTATAGCCTTGGATGGACGTTGATTTTAACATTCAACACACATTTTTTTTTATTATTTATAAAAAGAGAGGTAGTTCAATAAGTTTGCTACATTAACGAATTATTACATAGGATTGCAAATAATAATGCATGTCCTTAAACCTATGAGACTCAAACATATTAGATGTGTCTAAGTAATGTGGTTATGGGGATGGTTCTTGATAGTTGAACTTCAATTTACAAAACTAATAACTGAAGGAATGGTCCACCCAAGGATATAAACTAAAACAGAGCGCAACCATTTGAGGGGGGACAATAATTATAGAGAAATTATTAGGAATACATAATTTTATGAAGGAAATATTATTAGAGAAACAAGTTTCTGAGAGATAACTTTGGCAGAATATTTCAAAGAGAAGTATGCGTGGAGTGTTGTGAGGATTGTTACATTCCATTCTTCTTTTACATCTTCAGAAGAGATTGACGAAATCGTCGAAAACAGGGGATCTTGCAAAGCAACGAAAAGGATAAGCAAGGATGAGCTTGCTGGCCTTCATAAGGTAAAGATTTACTTGTTAGTTTGTTTTATTAAGGCTCGATTTTATTCGATGCTAATCGGTTTCTTATGCAAGTTTTATCCTTGTGATTCGCCTTCATGGCTCCATTCCACTTCTGGCTCAAATTTCTTTCTTCCTTTTTCGCGCTTGGTCTTTTTATTGTACATTGTGTCTAAAGGGGATAATGACCATATACCTGGCCCTAGTATATGCAGAGACTTGTAGATTTCAGAAATTTATGAATTTGTATGGGAATCCTTTTAATGGAAATCATTTCTTCTCACTCTGAACTATCTCTTTGATTTTTCTTTAAAATCCTTAGTTTTTCTCATTTTTATTGATTTAATACTTTGAATTAAGAAATAAATAAATAAAATTACATAACTTCAAAAGAACCTAATGCACTATGGTTACTCGATATATATATATATATATATATTCCTTTCTTTTAGTTGTTTTCAAGGTATAGCTTTTGTTTTTTATTTTTGTAATTAATTTTGTTTTAATTAAAAGAATGTTAAAGTAACAATCCTTACACTACTTTTTCAATTAATGTTTGATATTTATTTGGTGGTTATTAACTTTTATTTATTAAATTAATCTCTTTATTAATCTTAGGTTAATATTTTCCAACTTTTTCATTTTTGCTAAACAAATACAAGTAAACGTTTGTTTTTATTTATTGCATTTACTTATTAGATTTAAATTTTGTTACTTAAAATGTACAAACCCATATAGAAGTAATTAAAATTGTAAATAGCATAAAAATCATAAAATCACATAGAAATTAAATATTGTTAAAAAGTTAGATTACAAGGCAAAGGAATTCATGCTTGGACTATAGGTTAGGGGAAAATTGGGCTAGAGTTTAATGCGCTTTCTTTTTCGGGGCTTAAAGCCTAGGGTAACATTCCTGTCTCTTCTCGCATAGCCCCGCGAAAGGTTGAAAATGTTGATGTTGGAGACTCTCTAGTCCCTCGACGTCAACATATTTTTGGCGACCATACTGGGGAGAACCTTTCAATGGTTTGTTCCTAGTCTTTGTTTTAATTCTTTCAATTTTACTTTTCCTAGACCTCAATTTCTCAACCGATTGGAATCTTGTTTGCTGGTTGTAACTCTGTGGTTTCAACTACTAACCCTGGAAAGGTCATTCACAAGTATGGCCTGTTTGAGTTTGAAGAAGACCAAAACAATTCCTTGTAACATACCCATCCACCCACAGGCCGAGGTATGCTACCTTCAAGCCCACCCTTGGACTTCTTTCTCTTACTGATACCTTTTTAAAATTTAAGGATGCATAAAATAAAAGACTTTAACGACATGCACAACAATATCCAACAAGCATGCATAGTCTAAAGATTCAATTAAACGATAATTAAATATACACAACATAATACATTCATACACAGATAATAATATCACAACAAAGAGCACTTATCTTTATAAAAAGGTGACACCAATTGGCTGCAGACCAAGGAAGTTCCACCCAACCGTAGACACTATTATTTCAAATCTCAACAACAATGTCAAACCTGAACCAGGGCTATGAATCCACAAGGACGGTTCTAGAGTGTTACTTGGCTTCCCAAACCAGTCAGCACCCAAGCTCTCATAGGCTTCCTAGCTCTCACATCAATCCAAGTACCCAGCTCTCTTCTACCCATGTTGCACCACCTGAGAGAATGAACCTCCACCCTTCTCTACCACGTAGTCCCTCAGGCATTCCTTCTCCTTATTCGGGATCCAACGCAACTGGTCCATAATCTCAATGCTGGAACTCTCAGGACTCGCAGTTGTGAGCAACGCTGGACACAGGCCAACACATCTCAGACATGCAAGCCTCAAATCATGTCTGATCACACCAACGACCACTACAACCCACCATATCGTGGCTAATTATTCAACAGTTTGGTTTCCCTTTCCTCAGCCAAGATGTGGATGAGGATGGATCAATGAATGGGTAAGTGGGTGCATGAAAGTGCATGAGGGAAATGAATGAACATACAGGAAATCAACGAACAAGACATCAGTTGAACCCCCCCATCAGACCAGAGGTGGGTTTAAGTAACTTCGTGGGGAATCAAGAACCTCCTGACCTTCCCCAAGAAGCTCACGTAATTGATCCCCTCTATTAGAAAAAAAGGGTAATTAACATAGGAATAAACATTTATCCCCTCAAGCCCCCTCTATTATGGAATCATAGCCACCTATAACTCTAGTCCTTGTCTGTCTAGCAGCGAGCCATGTGTTTATTATTAATAATGATAAAAAAATTACATGTCTTGGGCACACTGGCCTTTTAATAATTGTTTGGGAACCCTAGCCTCTCAGCTTTGTAACAATACATTATTTAAAAATGGGGGTTCAAAACCTGGGGTGTTACATACCCTCCCCCTTATTTTGGCACTGTCCTCAGTGCATATAAAAAATAGAGATCAAAATCTCAAATTTATTCAAAATGCTGCGGGTACTCTACCCACATGGCATCTTCATGCTCCCAGGTAGCATCTTCAGGACTGTAGTAGGTCTACTAAACTTTTACCATCTCTATAACTCGATTCTAGAGAATTTTGACTTTTCTATCCAATACCCACACTGGATGAACCTGTAAATCTCCCTCTATCTCTACTTGAATCATATGCCAATCAATAACATGGTTAGGATCATGTACCTATTTCTTTAGTAAAGAGAGATGAAATAAATTATGCACATTCATGGAAGCAGGCAATGCAAACATGTATGCAACTAGCCCTATTCTGTCCAATATTTCAAATGGACCACAAAACCTGGCTGCCAGCTTTGTACAACTACCCAATTTCAAAGAGCTTTGTACATGCTCCCCTACTTTAAATTCTCTAGCTGTCCTATTCTTGTCTGCATAAACTTTTTGTCTATCCTGAGCTGCCTTTAAATTATGCTTGATCTTGACCACTTGGTCTTCCATGTCCTGAGATGCCCAAGTACCACTCTATCTGCTGGGTTGCCCCATCTTATTGGAGTATCACATTTCCTACCATACAAGGCTTCAAATGGGATCATTTTCAATGAAGCTTGATACCCATTATTATATGCAAACTCAACCAAGTGTAAGTAATCTTCCCACTTAAATGGCTTATCCATCACATACATTCTTAGCATATCTTCAATTATTCGATTGAATCTCTCTATTTGCCCACCTGTTTGGGGATGATATGATGTGATAAAGTTTTTATTTGTGCCGAATCCTTTAAACAATCCCCTCCAGAAATGGGAGTTAAACTTCGTATCTCTGTCTGAGACAATTCTCTTAGGTATTCCATGCAACCTAGCAATTTCCTTCATGAAAGTTTCTGCAATATTAGCCATTGTATGCGTTGTCTTCACATGCACAAAATGATCAACCTTTGTTAATTTTTCAACCACCACCATGATTGAATCATGTTGATTATTCGTTTTGGGTAATCCTGTGATGAAATCCATGGTGATCACTTCCCATTTCTTCTCTGGAATTGGCAATGGCTGCAACAAACCCTATGCTCAGCCTTCACCTTTTGACATTCCATACATCGAGTGATGTAATGGACAACATCCTTATTCATTCTTGGCCAAAAGCACTGGCTTCTTACTGCTGTAATTGTTTTCTGGTAACTGGGATGTCCAACATAAGGAAAATCATGCATTTGCTTCAGTACCAAATTCCTCAGTTCTCCAGAACTAGGAACATAGATTCTATTTTTATGCATGAGTAATCTGTCTTCCTTTATCTCATACTCCTTTATTTTCTGATGTACATCTCCTTGCTGTAAGCTTTCCTTTACCTATAGGTAATGTTGGTCTATAACAAGACCATCTAAAATTCTTCTCTTCAAGTCTGACTAATGCATACTGACAATAGTAGCATGCATGAGATGCACTCTTATACTAATTGCATCAACAACTTTATTCTCCATTCCTTTGATATGCTTGATATTGAAGTCATATTCACTTAAAAATTTCATCCATCTTGTTTACCTGGCATTCAATGTTGGTTGTTCAAAAAGATACTTCAAGCCAATGTGGTCAGTCCTTAATTCAAATTTCTTCCCCATGAGATAATGCCTCCACATCCTCAAGGCATGAAAAGTGGCAGCAAGTTCCAAGTCATGCATGGTATAGTTCCTCTCATGTTCCTTAAGATTTCTAGACTCATATCCAATGACATGTCCATTTTGCGTGAGGACTCCCCCAACTCCTTCCTTACATGCATCTGTACATACCACAAAAAATTCATTTGGGTCAGAAATCTTTAACATAGGTGCACTAGTAAGTAATTCCTCCAACAAATTAAAATTATTTTCACACTTGAGTGTCCATTCAAATTTAGTTCCCTTCTTTTGAAAAGTAGTGATGGGATGAGAAATATTAGAGAACCCTACTATGAACCTTCTATAGTAGCCAACTAATCCCATAAAAGATCTGATGTCTGACACATTTCTGGGTGTTGGCCATCCTCTAATGGCTTCGATCTTCTCTGGATCTACTACTATGCCCTTCTCTGAAATAATGTGTCCCAAGTAATGGATCTGCTTTTGATAAAAATAACACTTACTCAACTTGGCATACAACTGATGTTCTCCTAGTACATGCAATACCAATCTTAAGTGGTGTTCATGCTCCTCTTCAGACTTAGAATAGATAAGTATGTCATCCAGGAATACTATGACAAACTTATCCAAATAATTTCTGAATATGTTGTTCATTAAGCACATTAACACAGCTAGTGCACTGGTCAGTCCAAATGGCACCACTACAAATTCATAATTCCCATACCTGGTCCTAAAGGATGTCTTATGAATGTATTCTTCCTTGATTCTTACCTGATGGTATCCTGCCCTAAGGTCAATCTTTAAGAATATATTTTCTCCGCTTAGCTGATCAAAGAGGTCATCAATTCAGGGTAGAGGATATTTGTTTTTTATAGTGTACTTGTTCAGTTGTCAGAAGTCAATACACAAACTAAAGGTTCCATCATTCTTTTTGAAAAAATGTACTGGTGCTCCCCAAGGTGAAACACTTGGACGTATGTACCATTTCTTCAATAATTCCTCCAACTTCATTTGTAATTCTTTTAACTCTGGTGTGCTCATTCTGTAAGGTGGTTTTGACACTGGGGTAGATCCTGGCACTAAATCAATTGAGAAATATATCTCCCTCCTTAGTGTCAATCCTGGTATTTCTCGGAATACATATTCAAATTCCCGTAGCACCGAGAAATATTCAAGGCTTGGACCCTTTGTATTTTCTGGCTCTTCCACATGAGCTACATACATTTGACATCCTTTCCTAAAACATCTTTTTAGTTGTAAGGCTGAAATCTCCCTGATAGAGATGGGTCTTGGAACGCCTTTCACAGTGCTCAGTTTTCCATTTCCATCAAGACATGTAAATGTCTTGTTATGACAATATAGTACAACATGATGCTTTCCCAACCAATCCATTCCAATTGGAATATCATAAGACCCCAATGGTATGATATTTAGATCAATACTATTATTCACACCATTAAGACTTATGGAACAACTTCTGACCATGTCATGGATTCTTCTTTTGGTTCCAATGGTTAACTAAAACAAACTTGGTTTTCCAAGTTTATTTTTCTTCAAATATAATCTATCCACTATCTTAGGATCAATGTAACAATGAATTTCTCCTGAATCAATCAAAATAGCAACAGGCCGATTTATGATCTTACCTTCCACCTCAATCATATTGGACTGGTACTCTGCTTGTCGATCATTTAAAGATGCATAGATTCTTCCCATATCTTTGAATGTTGTAGCTTCTTAGATGTTGTGCACAATATTCACTATGTCCTTTCTATGTGGGAAATCCTTGTACATGTGATCTTCCTTGCATCCCCAACATTGGATTGGTGGTCTTCCCCTTTTTCCCAAGGAATCTTCCTTCTTGAAATCTCCCTTAGCATATTGATCTTGATGATTTATATTAGGCTCATTCCTATTGAAGGAGGGTTTGAATCCTTTCCTCCTCTGATCAGACTTCAAATTTTTCTTGTCCTTCCAAGATTTTTGCAGAGATTCTCTTCCTTGGCCTTTCTCATACATGTATTTAGCTTTTTTGATGGCCTCTGTCAAGGTCTTGGGTTCATCATACTTGGTATTTTCCTTATAAAAGGATGGTAGTCCACTTAGAAATCTCTTTATTTTCACTTTTTCATCACCAATAAACCTGACATACTTTAACAATCCCAATAACTTCTTCTCGTACTCTTCCATAGTCATTCTTCCCAACCGGAGTTCAAAGAACTGCTGCATTTTATTGTCATAGAAATTCTCTGAGAGGTACTCCTCCTGGAAGTACTTCTTGAATTGCTTCCAAGTGATCCTACTCTCATTAATGTGCTCCACTTGCTTTAGTTGGTCCCACCACATTGCATCTTTCCCATGTAAATGGTAGGTGGAAATCCTGGCTTCTAGGTTTGATGAATAGTTATGAAATTGAAAATATCTCCTGAGACCAAGAAACCATGCTTCATCATCATATTCCCTATCTCTTTCATCCTCAAAGGAAGGTGGCTTGAGGTTCCTCATCTCTCCTTGCAAACTATCTACCTCTTGTTTCCTTCTTTGGTGTCTGACATGAGACACCTCTAGATTGCTTACGGGATCATCTGATGCATACAAATTTCTTTCTGATTAAGGAGGTGAGTGGTGTCCATGAGCTATGCTAGCACTTCTAGAATAACCAGATCTTCCACGATCATCCCTTCTTTCATGGCACCTGCCTTCTTCCTCTTGTATTGAGTTTGATCCCTTCTTCATTTGTCTCTGCAATNTTTACTTTTCTCTCTCATCAGTCTCTCGTTGTCTTCTTTGTAGATCTGCACTTCCATCTTCAGGCTTCTTACCATTTCTATTAATGTTTCCTGTTCTCCTTTTTCCTTGCGTCCTTTGGACTCTGTCTCTGCATTACCAACTCTGGTATTCTGGCCTTCGGCCTTCTTATCATGATTTGAGGCTCCCTCGATTTCTTCCATTTCCTCAATACACATCTTGAGTTGATGTGTTTAAACCCCTTAATTCTGGAAAATGTGCAAGCGACCATTTTGTTAGAATTATGCATATGATAAACAAAATTTCCAAACCATGCTATAGGTCTCTTTTCTTTTTTTGTTGATGGAGATCATATCCCCATTCTCCGAAAATAAAAGTGTCATGTTATCCTTGGCTGACACAAAAATTCATCCTACGTAGGCACTTCATTCAAACCACCTTCCAAGGTGACCATGACTAGAAACCGCGGCTAAATACTTAGAACTTTTCTATCTCGAAGACCACCAATTCGGCCTTTAGCCCTCCTTCCCTCAACTCTCAATCTGCATATGACCATGTCCATGACCCCATGCTTAGCTGAAAAAGTGCTTGTCCATATCTTCAAAACTTCGAAACTTTCAGCTAGGATCAGATCAACGGTCCTCGTCCTCTTTCACTATCAACGATCGAGATCCACTTCGAGATTCCACGCTTTGAGAGTCTCAACTTTCCTAGCTTGCCTCCTCCCAGAACAATTTTACCTGGAGTTCATGATCTGCCGATGGGTGTCCTCCCACAGATCAACGACTGTGAATATCTTCGGTTCTTTGGTCTTCGGAAGTTTTAAAACTTTGCTCCTGCACTTTCTCCCGGAGTGCTTTCACTTGAAGTCGACGATCCTTCAACGTATGTCTTTTGGAATCAAGGGTCAATATGTACTTCAACCTTCAAGAGTTTTCGACCCAATGAAACCTGTCACATATTTCCCCAATGGAGTGCCCAGTATCTAGAATGCAATCTTTGTTGCTACATGGTGAAATACTGGAATCAGACACATGGCCCAATCGGGCGGGTCACATGTGTCACGTTCTAACTGACATTTCAATACTCCATATGATCAAAATGTACTAACACGTGGGACACATCCCATGTGTCCACATCATCCCAAGTGATGTCCGCAAGCCATGTCACTTCGAGAATTCCCAGATCCACATCATCTCTAGGTGATGTCATCATGCCCCATCACTTTGACTCTTCAGGATTTGGGACTTCAAGATTTTTCCATACTAGCACACTTCCAATTCTCTCGAAATCTGAATTCCTGAACTAGCCAATCTGTCGCCATGTGTCCTCCTAGATTAGATGACTAAGATTTAATTTGGGTCTTCACCTTGAGTCCATGGATCTGCACCACATGTCCTCCTTAATTTGACATTTGAGGCTTACTTCGGGTCTTCAGACTTCAGAAATCTCAAATTTCAAAAATTATCTAGCCCCATTGGATTTTATCCGAAGCCCTGGATCTGGTGATGCGTGGATCTCGACAGATGAATGGCTGAGATCCTTTCAAATCTCTGGGTTTTAGAAATCTCAAGCTTCAAACCGCCTAGAAGTACACATGATTTTGCTGCATGTCCTCTTGAATCAGACAATTGAGGCTTACTTTGGCCTTCACCCGAAATCCACAGATTTACACCACGTCTCCTCTGAATCAGATAACCTAGATTCACCTCAGACGATCTGACGCTTGAGATTTACTCTAGATGATCTGGTGACTGAGATCTATTTTGGATGATGGGATGATCGATATTTACTTTGGCTCTCCGACTCTCCACGCTTCAGGAGTTTGAAATCTCAACTGAAAACCTCTCGAATAGATTTCTTTAGAGTTACTGATCTACTGACATGTACCTATTGGTGATTGATGTTCATGATCTACTTCAGTTATACGGAGTTTCGATATTTGAGCCCTAACATGTCACATCACTTAATTCCTTTCAATTTGCGGGGGCACACATCAACGGTTTGGAGTAACCCTCTTTTCGCCCTACAATTCTCCTGATGCTGACACACAACCCCTCAGTGAAACTGTGGTTTTTGATTACGAGACCGCATTGGGGAATTATATCCCATGCAACTTTGTTCCCCGCAATGCCAGATGTCCGTTGATCTCTCTCTCCCATGGGATCTGACGGTTGTGACCTTAACCCTTGCTTCATTTACATTGAATGGCCCCTATTCACCTATCCTTATATCCAATGATCTCATATCTCTCCTGATCCTACAGTGGTGATCACTCCCGAATTCAAAGGGGAACGATCACGATCCTTCAAACCCTTACAAAGTATCTATGACATTCTAACTCCTGCATAGATTCTGCAATGCCATTCCTCTTGAGATTTTCAATTCCATGGTCAAATTTCAATCTATAACCATGAGACTCTGACCAACAGACCCGGCCCATACCGACCCAATGTTTCAACTAGAAGCTCTGATACCAAACTGTAACATACCCAGCCACCCGCAGGCCAAGGCATGCTACCTTAAAGCCCACCCTTGGACTTATTTCTCTTACCAATACCTTTTTAAAATTTAAGGATGCATAAAATAAAAAACTTTAACAACATGCACAACAATATCCAACAAGCATGCATAGTCTAAAGAATCAATTAAACGATAAATAAATATACACAACATAATACATTCATACACAGATAATAATATCACAACAGAGAACACTTATCTTTATAAAAGGGCAACACCAACTGGTTTTAGACCAAGGATGTTCCACCCAACCGTAGACACTATTGTTCCAAATATCAACAACAACGTCACCCTTGAGCCAGGGCTATGAATCCACAAGGACGGTTCCAGAGTGTTACTTGGATTCCCAAACTAGTCAACAACCAATCTCTCACAGGTTTCCAAATTCTCACAACAATCCAAGTACCCAAATCTATTCTACCTAGCATGAACCACCCGAGAGAATGAACCTCCACCCTTCTCTGACACACAATCCCTCAGGAAGTCCTCCTTATTCGGGCTCCAATGCAACTGGTCTAGAATCTCAATGATGGAACTCTCAGTTCTCGCAACTGTGAGAAACGCTGGACATAGGCCAATGCATCTCAGACATGTAGGCCTCAAATCATGGTGGGATCACACCAACAACCACTACAACCCACCATATCGTGGCTAATTATTTAGTAGTTCGGTACCCCTTTCCAAAGCCAAGACGTGGATGAGGATGGATCAATGAATGGTTAAGTGGGTGCATGAAAATACATGATGGAAATGAATGAACATACAGAAAATCAGTGAACAAGGCATCATTCGAACCCCCCCATCAGACCATAGACGGGTTTAATTAACTTCGTGGTGAATCAAGAACCTCCTGTCCTTCCCCAAGAAGCTCACGTAACTGATCCCCTCCCTTAGACAAAAAGGGTAATTAACATAGGAATACACATTTAGCCTCTCAAGCCTCCTCTCTTGTGGAGTCATAGCCCCCTATAACTCTAGTTCTTGTCTGTCTAGAAGCTAGCCATGTGTTTATTATTAACAATGATAAAAACATTACATATCTTGGGCACAATGGTATTGTAATAATTGTTTGGGCACCCCGACCTCTCAGCATTGTAACAATACATTATTTAAAAATGGGGGTTCAAAACCTGAGGTGTTACATTCCCCTTGGTTTGTACTCACTCCCTTGAAGTTTGCTCACCCGATGAACCCTTTACTTTTAATCTTCAATTTATCAAGTTATAAAATTTAATTCCTTCTCTCATTCATCCCACCAACTTGGCTGCTCTGTTGCATTAATACAAACTTCTACCTCCTCTTTACCAATGGCAATTAGCAGAAAAGAACGTTCAAAACCTAGATCTAGCCCTATCCACTTTCCTCAACTTTGAAGAGAAAATACGTATAACAGGTTACTCCATTGGGATTTATGATTCATACAAGGAGTTGTCTTCTTTAATCCCCGTCATTAAAAGCTTACACGATCTCATGTTCTTTCTCGAGTCTCAATCTTCAAATCATACTAGGAGTATATATCAAGAACTCTCTCTCTCTCATGGCCTAATTATAATGAATCAAATACTCGTGGTCTAGAGCGTGGATGTGAAGAGGATCATGATTATATCATGATGCTTAATGACCAATCCACCTCTCACACCCTTCTTAAACCTCATACCCAAAATCACCTTTCATCTCAAGCTGCTTATCCACCCGCATACGATGAAAATTTTGATTATGCAAATGAAGAAATCAATTCTAATTATGTCAACCAATTTATGATACATTTGTATTCGGTGATGATGTTAATGAGTGGTCAATACAAATTTATGAGGAGAATCGTGACTTTAATGATGCATCCAAGGAATTATTTTCTGAAGATATCTATGAGTTCAATCAAGATTTTAATTTGTATAAAATTGTTGCTAATTCTTTGTTTCAATAAAAAATGGTTAAAGAACTTGATACCATCGAGCATGTCCCTCCTATGTGCAATTTTTATTTCAAAAATAGTGATTATTGTAGGGACATTCATATGTTTTTTAATCCATGTTATGAATCTTCTTTGCATCATGAGAACCTTGTTCCTAATAGAAGGGTCCCCAGAGGTGATATTAATTCATTTGATGAATTCATGAATAATCCCTTTAAGGTACAAACCCTAAACCCTAAATCTAATTCAGTCAGTACCTTCATCATCACTGGAAAATAATCTATTGGTTGACATGTCTTGGAGATTGGTGGTCATTTCTTTTGGCTATTGATTAATCATATTTCTGCATCGTACACATCTGTTGGTTGGAATTTTTCCAGTTCCTCCATGCACAAATTTGTCAAACTCATAAGACCCATATGAAAAGAAGGTGACACATCCCTTTACGCTAAATTTCATTTGACCTGAGTCCAAGCTAATGGTTTCTTTCCTCTGTAAATAAATAAACAAACAAACAAAAAAAAGAATGATTATAATAAAAAATTTCGGGAAGGGCTAGATTAGTTTTGGGTTGATTTCACATTTACTCAGTTTATTTTCTCTCTTTTATTTCTCTCGCTTTATTTTTATTTTTTGCCCTTTTTGATGGTCATAAGTGATGGAGCAATGATTGGTAATATTAAAAGGTAGGATATCTGTATATTGACCAAATGTGTTTGGTGGACAACAAACTTGCAGCTGAACTAAGTTTTCTTCCTGTGTCATAATCCCTCGCTTGTCTAACATGCGATTTCTACATGAGACATCCTCACTCGTCATGTTCATCAGTCCTATCCCCTTCTCCTTCTTTCCATTTATCTGTCCCCTTAATTTTTAAATGCCTCCAACATACAAGTTGTGGATTCTTAGTGTTAACCTTTGTTTTTTCCCTCAACACACATCCATGACGGTTTTCTATCCTTGAATAATTTTGTCAAGATCTAAAGAGTCGTTCCTCGGGTTATACAACCGGACCAAATCCCCTCATACTTACCATTTTCCATGAGTTATTCCACAAAGCCCTGATCCATGAATCTCTTGACCTCCATTGTGTCTCCCCGTATTGTATAACCTAGTCCACCCAACCCTGTCGACCTCTTCTTGTTCCACATTGAGTCAACCTTAGTCTTTCCATTACCCTTCCCTTTCCCTTCCTTCTAGAATCAAGGTTCGTAAGTTTACTGTTTCAATTTGCAATCCAATGTAAGCGATGCGCATCTGTTGGTTGGAAATTTTTGACGACGATTTTTGTCAACAGTACTTAGTCGACAAAGTGTTGCCAGGATCCCTCCTGAGTCACTCTACTTGCACAAAGTTTCTCTTATTCTTGTTAAATATTGGTGCATTGTTCTTAGTGAATTTACTAAGAAGCTTGACTTATTTCTAAACAGATCCATTTACTCACTCCTCACATTATTCATGCCATCTTATCTCGCCAATGACACACATGTACAAAGACCCTATTTTCACCTTATCTACATAACCTTGGATGAGAAAGTAAAACAAAGAGTGAATATATGATATATTTGGATCACTTTATATTATACCCAACATATTATTGTATGTCTACATGTTCCATGTCTCTTTCTCCATGTTATATCACATCACTCACCCTTCTTAAAGTTACATCATCCCTTTAATTTTTTAAAGATAAATAATATTATATTTAACCAAAACTAAATATATATTATTTGATCTTATCATGTCTGCCATGAATTTTTTAAGTAAAAACAAAGTTTAGCTTCGACCTTGTCTTGGGATTATTATTTCATGTCTTTCCTACCATTATATGACTGACACGTTCATGTGGGCTCATGAATGCAAAAGAGTTTAATTTTTGTTGAAACTATAAG
Source organism: Picea sitchensis (assembly GCA_010110895.2). NCBI lineage: Eukaryota > Viridiplantae > Streptophyta > Pinopsida > Pinales > Pinaceae > Picea > Picea sitchensis. Next base: position 26,883 of record SNQJ01S0105486.1, read on the forward strand.
TTTCCACACTAATAGAAAAAACATTTTGGACTTTGAAAAATGCCAACTGGTCAATGTCGTTGCAAATAGATCATTTGGACAATGGACTCAAGAGAGAATAAACTATTTTGCATCATGTAAAAATAATAATGATCTTTATCGACACATTCAGAAAGAATATGTGCGTCATTTTTTCCGATTTACATAATGAAAATCAGAGGTAATGCACAAGCCTCCCTGCAAGAGTGAGGTCAATGTCGATGTTGGAATATTTGGTTGTGATGCAAGCAGACATGAATGAGGAGCCAAGTTGAGAAATTGAATTCATAATTATTTGACAGTCATAATATAGTGAAAAGCCTGCATGACGAGACATCAAATTCCTAAATGTTGGAGCTGTTGTAGATATGAACACTGGTCATTCATTAGTGGATTTGGAAGAAAACGCTCAAGTTTCTAGTTTACAGTACCAACCTCAAGAAGATATTATCATAAAAACCACAGTAGAACAGTCTGTGCTTGGTAATATTGATCGGATTGATGCCATAAATGCAATTGATGTTAATACTTATGGCAGTGAACATGATGAGGAACGGATGTTGTGGCCTGTACAAAGCATTTTGTTGGAGATGGTGGATAATATTCACAAGGAGTAGATGCAAGGAGAATGAGCTCAAACTCAAATATAAATGCAATTTTCTATGCAACCTCTTACCATCCAATTCAAGCAGGCAACATTGATGTCACTGATATTGCCCCTCATGATAATGGTGTATATCGTGCAGTTCTTTGTACTACAACTAGGCTCTATGATCCCTCAAGTGATCCCAAGGTCATCGATGATCCGTATTGTACCATATTTGTAGGGAGACTTTCTCATAGCACCATAGAAGAGTCTTTGAAATAGGAAATGAACAAATATGGACGAATGAAGGACCTCTGTTTGGTGCGCCACATTGAGACTGGCGCATCTCAGGGATATGATTTTGTCGAGTATGAAACTTAAAGGGAAATGTGACATGTCTATGAGGCTGCTTATCATAGTATTATTGATGACAGTCAAGTAATTGTAGATTATAGAAAGAAACAACTAATTTCAGGTTGGATTCCTCGTAGGTTAGGAGGGGGATTGGGGGGTTGGAAGGAGTCCGGATAGTTGTGCTTTGGAGGTCGAGATAGACCATTTCGGGGTCTTTTGCGACCCATTCCAAAATATGAACTCAAGAAACTTGGTATTCCTCTACCTCCATAAGGTCATTACATGTCACATTTTCAGGCTTCCCCACTACCCAGGCACCGAATCCCAGATGTTTGCCATCATAGACAATCACAATACAGGTCTAGTGGAATATCCCACCCGTATGGTGATGCATCAGAGATAGACGGACACCTGCATCATATTTTTAAACATATCTTCTCTTTTCTATCTCATCAATCAATGGTGATTATTGTCCCTAGGTCCTTATAGCCTTGGATGGACGTCGATTTTAACATTCAACACATATTTTTTATTATTATTTATAAAAATAGAGGTAGTTCAAGTAGTTCGCTACAGTAGCGAATTATTACAAGGTATTGTAAATAATAATGCACGTCTTCAACCCTATGAGACTGAAACATATCAGACGTGTCAAAGTAATCTGGTTATGGGGACGATTCCTGACAGTTGAACTTCATTTTACAGAACTGATAACTAAAGGAATGGTACACCCAAGGAGATAAAATAAAACAGAGCGCAACCATTTGAGGTGGGAAAATAATTCTATAGAAATTCTTATGAAGACACAAATTTTCTAAGGAGATATTATTAGAGAAATAAATTTGTGAGAGAGAAATTTGGTAGAAATTTTCAAAGAGAAGTATGCTTGGAGTGTTGTGAGGATTGTTATATTCCATTCTTCTTTTACATATTCAATAGATATTGATGAAATCATCGGCGGCAGGGGGTCTTGCGAAGTATCGAAAATGACAAATGAGGATGAGCTTGCTGGCCTTCACAAGGTAAAGATTTACTTGTTAGTCTGTTGTATTAAGACTTAATTTTATTCGGCGCTAATCGATTTCTTATGAAAGTTTTCTCCTTGTGATTCACCTTCATTGCTCCATTCCACTTCTGGATCAACTTTCTTTCTTCCTTTTTCGCGCTTGGTCTTTTTATTGTACATTGTGTCTAAAGGGCCTAAAGACCATATACCTAGCCCTAGTCTACCTAGAGACTTGTAGATTTCAGAAATTTATGAATTTGTATGGGAAGCCTTTTAATGGAAATAATTTCTTCTCACTTTGAACTATCTCTTTGATTTTTATTTAAAATCCTCAGTTTTTCTCATTTTTATTGATTTAATACTTTGAATTCAGAAAACAAAAAAAAATTACATAACTTCAAAATAACCTAATGTACTATACTTACTGGATGTATATATATATATATATATATTCCTTTCTTTTAGTTGTTTTCAAGGTATAGCTTTCGTTTTTTTTTATTTTTGTAATTATTTTTGTTTTAATTAAAAGAATGTTAAAGTAACAATCCTTACACTACTTTTTCAATTAATGTTAAAGAAAAGAGAGCTAACATGAATTTTCTAATACTTAATTGATAATTTGCAATGCCATCAAATTCCATAATTTCATTTGTTTGATTACACAATCCATCAAGAACCTTGCTAATTCGATATCAGATTTACAACACAGTTTCAAAAATTTCTTAACTATATATATACAAATTTAACTTAATACAATTTCAAAACTCACTTAAGAATACCGTAACTGAACACAACGAAGTCGAATATCTTCTTCAACAAATGCGCTCTTTCTTATCTCTCGCTTTCTAATCGTTGAGACTTCACCGATACCTCCCAGCCAATGCTAGGCGTAATCTTCTTCCCCCTTAGCCCCCTGAGATGCAAAGGGGTCACACACACAAAACCATAAACCATCTAGCTCCAAGCTTTCCTCGCAAGGTAAAGCCACCACTCTATCTCAAGCTTGGTATCCCAACTCTCACAAGTAAAACCCATCAAAATGATTTTGGAAGCACAACTTTACCCAGAACCAGTGTGATCACTATCCCATATAGACCATTTTATTTATAGGACTTTCCTTACTGACATATTCTCACATGCATAATCAATTTTCTTTTTAATTCAATAAATTAGGATTCCCCCCCTTACACTTGTCACCCTCTCCCCAAGTTGCACAAGTAATTACATATTTTATTTTAATTAAAAGTCAATTTCCCTCACATTTCCCAAATGTGCTCCTTAAATCGCTCCTAGTTGTCTCTTTATTCCCCATATTCTCATTTAATGACTGACTCCTTACTAAATATGAGTTAGAGTTAAAATAAGATTATTCCTCTAGTTAGACTAGTGGTATCTGGACTCTAGATACCATTCTATGTGTACACCTACTCTCTCATTCTTTATTCCTTTCTTATTTTAAAATTCCAATTTGGTATTTTCTTACACACATGTTTTTTATAAATCAAATATTTAGATTTTTTTATTCTTAATTCTTAAATTTATTTACCTCATTCCTTTTTAATTTAGTTAATAATTTATTTTAGTCTCTTCACAAAAACTTAGACTTAGGTTTAATTTTTGTTGAATAGGCCTAGAATTTTATTTGGGATTTATAATTAATAAATTCATTCTTTAATTAATTAATTATTTAAATCCGGCAAAGCCTCAATATTTTCAAGGTTTATAATTATTATTTCAAGGTTTTCTAGGCCACCTAGATTCATGGACTCAAGTTTTATTTATGCGACATGCCCTTCAAGACATAACTTTGTGCTCTAAGGGTGCCACTCTCCTTTGAATGGTTTTGGTATTTGTCCAACCCTTGGAATCAACACTCCATTCAGGTGACCTTGTGAGAGACTAAGGGATTCTAAGGAATAAGGACTCCACCTTATTGCACACCCCTTCTAATTTTTCGATTGACTATCTCAGTCTTCCCTCACGACATCGTGGAACCCTCGAACTAGGTAATCGTTAACCTACAATTTGAGCCATGACGAGAGTGCTAGTAGGATGTGAAAGGCGCGTTTCCACACCTCTCCCTCAATATATGGTTTATGTGCATGGCCACTTTACTCCTTATGTGAGTTAGATTTGTAAACATTGATCAACCTGCATTCATTGATAAAAAAACTATCACTGATCCATATACATAATCATACTAAATCAATCATCTGACACAAAACACTTATCACCTTAGGGGAGAGTTTATCACTCTTTCCAAACTTGATTGAATGCTTGTGTGGATTCACCCGCAAGAAAACTCATTCACCACATTCATAACTATAGTCAATTCGAAGTGCATCAACATAACTCTTCTGCCGATCTTGGGATTCTTTAATCCTCTTTATTATCGATTGCATTTGTTCTTCCATTTCTTGGATCACTTGCGGTCCTACCAGGACCCTATCCTCAAGTTGATCCTAGCTCAACGATGTCTGACATGATCTCTTGTAAAGAAACTCAAACGATGCCATATTAATGGTACTTTGATAGTTGTTGTTGTATGCAAACTCTACCAGTGGAAAGAAATCTTCCCAACGTTTCTATTGGTCCATTACATACATACACAACATATATTCCAAAATTTGGTTCGTTCTTTCTATCTTCCTGTCTGTCTCAGGGTGATATGTTGTACTAAAGTTCAGTTGTGTGCCCAAATCCTCTTGGAAACTGGTCCAAAAACGTCCTTTAAACATCGATCCTCTATCATATATGATTCTTTTTGGAACGTCATGTAATCTCACAATCTCCCTGATAAAAACTATAGCTATGTCTGGCACCTGATACATCGTACGTACAGTAATAAAATGTGCACTCTTCGTCAGAGTGTCAACTACCAATATAATCAAGTTGAGTCTCCTTGCCATCAGTGGTAATCCAACTATTAATTCCATCGAAATGACCTCCCACTTCGATTCCGGAATAACACGTTGCTATAGTAATCCTGTTGGATGTTTATGTTCAACTTTCACTTGCTGACATTCTAGACATCTCACCATGTAACTAACTATGTCTACTTTAATTCCTTTCTAGAAGAATAAAGTCTTGAGGTCTTCCCTCATCTTCGTGACTCCCAGATGAGCCATGTACACTGCGCGATGCGCTTAAATTAAGATCAAACTTCTTAATTCTTTATTAGGAAGTACACAAATTTGATTGTTATGTCTCAACATTACGTCATTGTCCAATGTATATCCTTCAAACTTCAATACCATCATGGTATCTTGTCCAATATTTTCTTTAACTTCCTTGTACAGTCATCATCTCTCTGTAACATTGGAATATTTTCTCAAAGATTTGTCTTAAGAGGTATTACCGATATTATGCAGGGTCTCCGACTCAATTCATCTACCACTCTGTTCACCATTCCTTTAAGGTAAGAAATCTCAAAATCTTATTCGCTAAGTAATTATGACCAATGCCTTTGTCGCGCGTTCAAGTCACTTTGCGTAAATATGTTCTGCAATCCACAATGATCTATCTTTAATTCAACTTTTTTTCCAATAAGATAGTGTCTCCAAACACTCAAGGCATACATAATGGTCAATAAATCCAAATCATGTGTTGCGTAGTTCTCCTCATACTTTCTCAATTTCCTTGAAATGTAAGCAATCCCTCGATCGTCTTGCATTAAAACTCCGCCTAAAACTTCCTTGGATGCGTCTGTGCATACCAATAATTCCTTGTCTATGTCCGGGACTTCCAATATCAACGTTTTCTTCAACAACCCCTTGAGCCTTTGAAATGATTCCGCACATTTCTCACTCCATATAAACTTCTTGTTTTTCTTCTGCAATTCCATGATCGGATTTGCTATCTTCGAAAAACCTTCGACAAACCGTTGGCAATATCTTGCTAAACCCATAAAGATGCGTACTTATTGTACATTTTTCGGTGCATGCCATTCCATAATAGCCTCTACCTTCATTGGATCCACATTGATACCTTCACCATATATGATATGCCCTAAGTAATGAATCTTCGATTGGTAAAGAGAACATTTCGACAATTTCCCGTATAATTTGTTTTCTTGTAGACATTGTAGTACCAATCTTAAATGTTCGTCATGTTCCTCCTTCATCTGAGAATAAATCAGTATGTCATCAATAAATACTTGAACAAACTTGTCCAAGTATTTTCATAATACCCCATTCATCAAGCTCATGAATACCCCCGGGCCATTTTTTAGTCCAAATGGTAGAACTATAAACTCATAGTGTTCGAACCTCGTCTTAAATGTGGTTTTAGGAATATCTTCCTCTTTAATTCATAATTGGTGATATCTTGATATTAAGTCTATCCTTGAAAAAACTATCACTCCTTTCATTCGAACGAACAAATCATTTATTCTTGGCAACATATACTAGTTCTTGATCGTTTCTTTGTTCAATTGACAACAGTCAATACAAAGCCTACATGATTCATCCTTATTTCTCATGAAAATAACAGGCACACCCCAAAGTGACACACTTGGTCATATGAGTCCCAAGTTGAATAAATCCAATTGCATTTTCCACTCATGTAACTCAGGCGTTGACATCCGATAAGGAGTTCTTGCTATTGGTTCAGCTCAAGGTTTCAAGTCGATTGTAAACTCCAACTCTCTTTTGGGAAGAAACCCTGGTAACTCTTCTGGAAACATGTTTGAAAAATCTTGTACTACAAGAAGTTTTTCTAATTCTTCTGCCTTGCCCTTGTCATTTAATGCTAATATTTCATAAAGCTTGCATCCCTTGCGCATGTTCTTCTGCAAATGTAGGGAAGAAATGAACCTCAAGGACACTCCCTCATTTCTTCCTAGAATCACCCTTCTCTATCCCACATCATATGTCAAACTTAATCATTTCATCTTACTGTTGAGTATCACATCATGCGATTCAAACCATTCCATACCGATCACTATGTCATACGATCCTAATATCATGAAATACAAGTTGGCCTTTGTTACAAAATATCCCAAGTTAATGCTACAATCCGTGACCCTTCCTCCAACCTTCTATTTGGCACTTGAGGTATCTAAACTCGTCCTTATCAACTGTCTTTACCTTAATTCTTTTCAGCGATGCACTAGAAATAAAGTTATTTTTAGCACCATGATCTATCAAAACACTAAAATTTTGGTCGGTGATTGTACCTGACGTCTCGAGCACAGTGGAATGGTGCTCGACCTGGCGGTTATTCACTGTTGCATGAATCTTGTGGGCCTTGACCAAATCTCCAAATGTAGTGTGTCCTGTTGATCCAGCCGCTCTGGCCTTCTCATCCGGATAGTCTCATTGGTAATGTGGCTCTCCACATGTCCAACATCTGGTCTTCATTTGAGTACTTCTGGTCCCCAAAGAAGAATCTTGAGATACTGGTCTATTCTACTGAACAGGCCTAAATCGCTACTGTTGTGGGTGACGTTGTTGCTGATGCGATGGTCCTTTGTAGAGAGTCCTTTGTTGAGGAGTCGATCATCATGGTGTCGTGAACGTGGGTCCTCTAGATGTATCTCGATACCATGATGTCTGTATGGTTGGGGTTTGATGTTGCTGCACTCCCGATGTCGTCTGTCTAGTTGGTCTTTCACGAGTCCTACCCTGACCCTCGTTGTTCAGCTCTTCCTCAGCTATGAGGGCCTTCTGGAATGCATTGTGCAATGTTTAAGGCATTATGATCCTCACCTTCGCACGAATGTTGAAGTTAAGGATGAACACAAACTTGTTGATCTTTAACTTCTCTCTATTCATATGTGGAGCATACCTAAGTAGCCCCATAAATCTGGCCTCATACTTTAGCATCATACGACCACCCTGTCGTAAGGTGTTGAACTTATTGAGATGACACTCAATGAATTCCTCTGATGAATACCTCTCCTGGAACTGCTCCTCGAACAGTTCCCATGAAACATCTTCGACGACCACGTTTAGTTGAGGTAGGAGTGTCTTCCACCATATAAGAGCACTCCCATTCAACTAAAAGACCGCCATGTAGACTTTCATTTTGGGGGTGTAGTCATGAAGTGCAAAGCACATCGCCATGTTCTCCAACCATGCCTCGACGACCGAGACATTCATGGAACCCATGAACTCGGGAAACTTCACCTTCTAGAGTTCTTTGTGAATTCTACCACTACCATCTGGAGCGCACTGTGAACCCTCATTGGGTACAAATGCTCTGGCCTCATCTCTATATAGTCGGTTAATCAAGGCCTCTGGCATCCTCTGAAAGGACCTCATCAAACCAACCACATCTCCCACTGCAACTTGCTCCTGCTCAATGACTTGTTCTTCTCCTTGGGAGTTATACCCCTATGGCATGGATTCTACTGGAGGCATCACACCTCTTCCCCTAGCACCATGTCATCTACCTCCACGACCTCCTCTAACAATGATTACCTGCATGGAAAAATTTCAAATTTTAATTAACGATAATGTTTAAGTCATAAGTTTAACACAAGGGAAGGCGTAACGGTCCAAATTCCCAGGGTTGAAAATGCTATGATACCATATGTAACGAACCCACCCTTATGACCACCTTTAGTGATATATATATATATATATATATATATATATATATATATAT
>SNQJ01S0105487.1:3949-30133 GCA_010110895.2 Picea sitchensis
ACCCCGAGAGGCGATTTTGCGAGTGATCCACCACCCCCTCACTATCTTGGATCGACGACTCTACTTCGCCTGAGCTTGAACCTTTAGGGATACTCGTCGTAACTCCCCTGCTCTTTCATGAGATCTAACGACTCACGGGACTTTGTGATTTCTCCTCAGAGAATTCCGATCGTTCGTCTTTTCCTTTCATGAGGACTTCTGCAACTCATTACTAAGTGGATTTCCATGGTACTCAGCCTCTTTCCTTCCTTCGACCTCTTCAAAAGTGAAAATCCTTCTAAGCTTCCCATGACTTCGAGTCTTTCAGAAAAATCTTGCTCGCACTCCTTACAGCAGACCTTCAAACACCTTTAAGTGTTGAACTCCTTCGACTCTGCGCACACCCTGTAGCAGCAGTCTCTCAATACTTCGATCAGGTCCGCAACTCTGAGACTTTACTCGGCCTATGCACTCCTTGCATGGCTCCTATGCCTAACTGCACTTCTATGGGAATGAGAACAAAATCTATCTAGTCTGAGCTTTCAGAGACAAACCTCTGAACCCTTTGTCAATGCACTCCTCGCGGACAATTCAATTACACTCCTTGCAGGAAATCTTTCTCAGATAGAGAAACAATTCAAACTCATTTCCCTTACCCTCTCTCTCTCTCATATTTCAGACATTCAACAAGAAATCATTCATACACAACATAAAATCATTTGCATGACGGAAAGAGTAAAACATTCAAAGATGCATACACAAAGAATATTTGAACACCATGAGTCTGAATCAAAACCTTATTTGTATTAATCCAGAGCTTTTGTACATGGAATTCTCACTACAACTCTCTACTTCTCTTCTATGCTCTCAATTAGCATAATCTCTCTATGCTTCTGTTACAATACACAATGAGAGTGTCTATATCCCGTTTCCCTCTTGCACTCTAAAATTGTCAAATCTAACATTCAATTCTATCTACCTGCATTAACTACTTATAAATGCCTTCTACTTACAAAGGACGAGAGTGGATCTCTCAAGGTCCTTTTACATTTTACAAGTGCACTCCTTCTTAATTATCTCATTTAATATTGGCGCATTAACTTCAAGAGAATTTCAAAATTTGCGCTGGGCGCTTGTCCAACTGTCTTTTGCCTCCGCGCTGGCTTGCTCGAGATGCTCTTGCATCAAAATTCAAATAGTCTGCAAGTCCGATTGTCAATTTGTTTATCGCGAAACTCTAGGTGATATTTGTAGGCCACAAAACAACAAAAGCCCAATTTTCAGCTCGCTAGCCCGAGAGCCCGCGATCCAAAAATTCAAATAGTCCGTAAGACAACTTGTCAATTTGTATATCGCAGAACTCTCGGTGCTATTTGTAGGGAACGGAACAACAGAAGCCCAATTTTCAACCCGCCACCTCGACAACCCAGAATGAAGCTTCCATGCATGCTCTATATATCTACTTAATCAAATTACATATTTGATTTTTGTAGGCCAAAGAACAACAAAAGCCCAATTTTCAGCCCGCCATCCCAAGAACTCGTGATCCAAAAATTCAAATAGTCTACAAGACCGCTTGTCAATTTGTAAATCGCGGAACTCTCGGTGCTATTTGTAGGGCATGAAACAACAGAAGCCCAATTTTCAGCCCACCACCCCGACAATCCGGAATGAAGCTTCCATGCATGCTCTATATATCTACTTAATCAAATTACATATTTGATATGTATAATTTCTCCTGTCCACGAACCTATAATTTCATATATTTCAATTTCTTCTGTCCAGGAGCCATTGTTTTAAAGAAAACTAATTCGGCATTGCTAGTTTTTTTATGCTTTTTTCCACGAACCTATGTTACAAACGTTGGCCCTTAAATCTCAAATAGTCCACAAGTCCGATTGTCAATTTGTATGTCGCGGAACTCTGGGTGCTATTTTGTAGCGCACAGAACAATACAAGCCCAATTTTCAACGTGCCAGACTGACAATCCCCATGCTCTATATATCTACTTAATCAAATTACATATTTGGTATGTATAATTATGCTGTCCAAGAACCTATAATTTCATGATTTTGAATTTCCTGTGTCCAAGAGCCCTTCTTTTAAAGAAAACTAGTTTGGGAATGCTAGTTTTTTTGTAACATACATACGCCCTTAAATTTAAAATAGTCCACAACTCCAATTGTCAATTTGTATGTCACAAAATTCTGGGTGCTATTTGTAGGGCATAGAACAACAAAGCCTAATTTTCAGCGCGCCAACCCGAGAACCCGCGATCCAAAAAACTGCCAAGTATGGAATCTCTTTCCCATAGTTTATAAAAGTACATATTTCGTATCTATAAAAGTAAATATCTACTTTATAAAATTACAAATTTCATATGTATAATTTATGCTGTCGAGGAACCTATAACTTGATAAATTTCAATTTCTTTTGTATCCACCAACCCTTGTTTTAAAGAAAACTAATTCGCGAATGCTCATTCTTTTGTGTTTCCATGTACTTCAACTTTCTGCCCACGTGTCTGTACTCAGTCACATTTATTCCCATTCCAACCTGGCAGGGACTACGCTACCATGCAACACTTGTTTGAATAAGTGGAAGTGTTTTTTTTATTTTATAGATTTTTATTAGGTTTATTGCTAAATTGTTTGGTTGTATTATTGTGGTTTATGATATAATTTAAAATAATATGAATTTTGTATATGTGTATTTTTTTTTAAACATAAATCGTTGTATTTGTATTATTAAAAATGTTGTAGTTTTTCTGAATAGTTAAATATTATATTTTCAATACATATTTATTTAAATATAGTCTGATTGACATAAAAAACACATCTTTTCTACCTCGATTTTTGATTTTCAAACCAAAATGTTGCTTATGAGTACCCCTATATGGGTAAATTCTCACAAACACACCTAGCAATGGACTTGTTTTACAATTCATAAAAACATTCTAAATTAGGAAAGCTTTAGATCAATGTTCACAAATTTTTGACCCACAGGATTTTGGTCCATATTAGCTACATTTTGTTGAATAGTCTCTCCTTCCTTGTTTCCAAAAGACCCTACTGAAGGATGTGCCTTTTCCTGACCTACACTTTGATAATTAACTAGTTCACTGACAACATGCCTTAACATAATGCTCTCCTTCCTCAAATCCATGACCTCTTAGGAACGATGATGGACTGTTTCCATAAGCATGGTGATCTCCTTATTCCCATTATCATCTTGAGATTGAACTATCAACTCAACAATACCATACTTATTTTCCTATGTTGGGGCTTCTTGAATTCTCAACTGCCTTCTTATGTTTGAAACCTCACACCCCATGCAATGCCCCTAATGTGTATGCCCTATATTCATTGCTAATTGCCTCATTGAGACTCTTCATGAGCCACCCAACTAATTTTCATCTTGAGAAATCTTACCAATTGACACAAAATTGATATAGCATACCTGATATCGAATCACGTTCCTGTGATTCCTTAAGTTTCTCTCCACCCTCATCAATTCATATAATTGACTATGTAAATCCCTAGAGAATGCATAGAGGACTAAACCTGTAATCATAGAAGTTGTAGTAGACCCATTAATTGTTCCTCATGGTCCAATTAGGAGCTCTACAAGCCTCATAAAATTGTGAGCCAACATCCATAGCAGGAGCATAACACTAAAAACAAATACCCAAATTGAATTTCCTCTTAGGAAAATACTCTTGGGAAAATCCAGAAGATTGATCCCTGAAACAACAACCCCAAATTCCTTACTGGGCATATCATTATCCCACCTATGCTAGCAATGCGATAGATGGGTGATTCATTACCTATTTTTGTTCTAATCCCAACATTCAAGACCATACTTCTTGGTATGTGAGAGGATGTGAGCGATGCATGCAAGATGATTTCTCCATGAACTAACATGATTGTGTTCATTAATTAAGTGATGCTTTCATGATTTAATAATATATGGAGTTTCATACCCTTAAAAAAAAATAATTTTAATTTTCATGTTATTCATGGGATTGAAAATCTTTGATGACCTTTTGTGTCTTTCATGACCCATTGGTCCATCTTTCATGCTTCATTAGCTAAATTGTCTACCCTTTTATTCAAAGATCTGAACATGTTGTAGAACTCCAACTTTTCAAATCTTTCTATCTCTTTATTAATCATGATTATGTTTCTTGCTAGATTGCTTTGACCTTCTTTTGCTCCTGTCCTCAATGTTTTGATTAACAATTCTGAATCTCCATTGACGATTACTTTTTTGTATTGGCTTGCATTGATTAGATTCAATCCTATAGAAAGTGCCAATGCTTCAACCTGATTATTCATTGTTCTTCCTAGACCCCACATAAACAATTTTTCTTCTTTTCCTTCAGGATCAACAATTAACCCTCCCACTCCTGCTGCCCTATATATGTGTATCTAATAAATTTTTGCATGTTGGTATATTTTCTTATTTTATTAAAGGAAGAAGACAAATGTTGTGGACAATGTTGAAATTTTGCTTTCAACTTAAATGTTTTTACTTCTTTTACACATTTTTTTATTATGGTTTTGGAGAGGAAATCATAGACATTAACGAGTGAACATTTTTTATTAGTATGATTTAAGAGAGAAAATTGTTAACATTGATGTGGATTAAAATTACCAACTCTTAAATTTTATGGGTTAGACAATTACGTACCCATCATTATCTCCTTATAGGGGTACTCTTTTATAAACCCACTCTTAGAGAAAAGACAAAATAAGTAGCATAGTAAATGGATATATACTGCTCAAAATAAAATTGATCAAATAATGACACAAAACAGGCTAATAAAATCCAACCTAGATAATATAAAAAACTCTATGGTTGATCTAAGGTGCAATACAAGTAGAATGAAAACTCATGTTTTTGTATTGCTATAGATACAACCAATATATAAAATGATGTAAATATGTTCATAAGAGATTTGAAATAGATGTATAATATTTTAGTTCAAAATATTGAAATGTTAGATAACTTTGTTCAAAACAAGATTCTAGATCCAATAATGTCGCTAGAAGAGATAAGAGAAACAAAAAAGCAGAGGAACTGATTAAAATAAAAGGTCAGGATAAAACTAGATAAAACCATTCCCTATATATTGCAGAGTTGAGTCTACAAATCCACAACCTCAAACAAAGGCTAATGAGAAAATGACTATAAATTCATATCTCAACTTGCCTTTAGATTTTAATGAGCTTAGCATGAATTAAAGAGTAGAAAAGATTTAGGAATGAGAAAATATTTTCTATCTTATACAAGTTCAAGATAATGACTTTATAAATGATGAAATTATAGATGTAGCCACATTGCAATTTAAAGGGATTCTTATGTTTTGGTTGGATAAATTACCTAACCTGGAAAAGAATAAATCAAATAACATACCAACTCTCTGGGAAAACAAATTCTATAAAGCCCAAATAACAAATATTGAATCTTTAAAAGAAACCTGCATAACAACATTCAGATTGTATAAATAATTGGCATTCAATGAACTCATAGCTGATTATGAAAATTTGGCATATCGTAGTGTACATGCATATGATGAAGCTATATTAAGTAGAACTTGATTACTATAATGCTAAATCTTGTCCTTGGAAAAGTTTATGTTGAGAAAGTTTATGTTATGCTGAATAAAATCATAGTAAACCCTTGCAGATGGATGTAGGAGAATTGATTAGATTTATATCAAATATTTTTGTATGGATAGAAAATTCATAAAATTGGCTATTAAAAATAGAGTCAATCTAAGAGATTGTCAATGTTTCTCATATGTAAAGATTTATGGAAAATTAGAATTGTTTTTTCCTTTTTTCACAAAAAGGAAAAAATTATTGGTTAAAATAATCATGAAACAAATATAAAAAAGTATGAAAAATATTGGAAAAAAAAATCATTCCAAGAAAGAAAGAAGTTCAACAAAAAAATATAGTGGACAAGAAAAATGGGATATTATTTATGTAGTAAACAAGAACATTTTTCAAAAAATTGTCCCCAAAAGAAGTTAAAGGTTAGATTAATGTATGTAAAAGAAGAAATTGGATAAAAATGAGATTACATTCCAACTGATGTTAATGAATTTGATTCTGATGATGAAATATATGAATTAGACTCTTATGAAAAATATCATGAAAGAACCAGTAAGTAGAATTTACATAGAAAAAGTTAATAAGAAATAGTAAGAAATGTATGAAAAGAAAAAAAAAGGAAAGAATAAAGAATCTAACTTATGGAGTTTTCATTTTAATCCTAAACAAACAACAAAAATAGTAAGCTTATAGAAATTGGATGAGATAGAAGACAATATGATAGAAGACAATCTCAAAGAAGAAAATAAAAAAGAGAAGGCTCCACCTAAATGGTAGTAGAGCAAACATAGAAGATCTTAGTAAAAGAAAGCCCAACCATTATTTGAGCTAAGCAATTACATCTATGTGGTTGGATATTTCCATTTAAGATTGAGAATTTAGAAAAAACTTATGTTGACATAGAAACAACTTATACACACATTCGAAATGGTTATAAGATTCAAGTGTATCACTTGATCTTTAAATTTTCTAAATAATCATTATTTGATGATTTAATAAAATACTAATAAAAGTAATAATACAATTAATTAAATATTTTTCTATCTTCATTTTAATGTTTTTATCTATTTGTTGTATTTATATATATTTTTTATTTTTTAAGTGATTCAAATTTGTTTTGAAATATAAATAATAGTTTTTCTTTTATAATGTTCTTGTTTTACTTTGTATTTGTATGGAAAATGTGTTTCTAATTGTTAGATTCTATTACTTCTTACAAAATAACCATTAACTTTTTATTTAAAAAATGGAGAATCTATAAATTTTTGTGAACATAAAATTGTTAGTTTATTAATTTATGTGAACATAAATTAAAAGGTAAAAATATTGAAATATCATAATCTTTTTGTTTGATAGGTAAGGATGAGCATCAAATTTTAACATTGGTTATTGGATGATTCTTCATGTTATTTTGAGTCGTGAGGAGATTGCATTGGTGAGTGATATAGTGTTGTGTTTTAGTCACTAATGACACATACATTAAGGAAAACGATGAACACATTGATACGATGAGATTCCATGCAATGCAATGTATCTCTTGACATATAACATATGTAAAGTGACTCATTGGTAGCATATAAACCACAATTTCACCTACACATTTGATATACATGAAAATTTACCTTCATTTTGAGCATGGTACCAGGGTAAACCAAATCATTCAAGTTTCAAGTTTAATACAACAATATAATCACTAAAAGCTCAACATGTTAGTAGCCTAAATTGATTTTGGGTGGGGAGAATAACACTCCATTTAACTACTCAAACTAGACCCAATTAACAATTTAGATTAGAAATTATGTCAAAAATACTTAATTCATAATTTAAACTAAATAAATATTATATAATAGTTTATAAAACCATAGTTGGACACACTCATTATTCATTATTCTTATGGATCAAAGATAACGTATTTAGAAATTATTCTTTTGGATCAAAGATAATGTATTTAGAAAGACTTTCGAATAAAATTTTATTCGTTAATATAATATTAAACTTTTAATTTCTTTATTTTCAAACATTTACAACTTAAGAAGATAAGAAGATATTAGTTATTAGAAAAAATTGTTAAACTTGTTGCATTTTTTTGATAAACACATTGCATTTATAAACACATTTAAACATGTCAATTTTGATAACACTTGAAAATTTCTAAACCCAAGGATTTGTTTTGTGATATGTTATATTAACACAATGCTAAGCATTAGTTACGATATTCTTATAAACACCTAAACGTTAACACAACCATATTTTAACTTAATTATGGCTTCAACATCAATCTAAATTCATATCATATAACTTACAATTTCTTTCCAATAAACAATATAGGTTAAACTATATATAACTATAAATAGATCATGGTTAGAAAATATCATATACAAATGAAATTTCTTTCCTATAAACAATATAGGTTAAACTATATATAACTATAAATAGATCATGGTTAGAAAAGATCATATACAAATGAGTGAGAAATCATAACTAATCTCCAAAAATTAACTTGGTTAAATTAAAAATTGTAAGATTACAAATAAATAAATATAGAGTATATGTTTAATTTTAATGGTATGCTTTATTTTATATTGTGTCCATTGATTTTAGTTTAGGTGGGTTTGGGAGGAATGATTGTTATCCCTCCCCTCTCACATTTTAGTTCTCACAAGTGACATGTTGATTATCCTCCCCTCTCACGTTTAATTCTCACAAGTGACATGTTGAGTATAATGTGTGACATGTTGAGCTCAAAATGAGTATATTGTTGTAATGGCTTTGAGCCCTATTGTTAATCGGCCTTGTGCCCTAAAGATTCTTTAGTTTACCCTAGGTACCATCCTCAAAATGAGGGGAAGTACTAGGAGGTTTTCCCTAAACTTTGTAACTTGGAAAAAAATGATTTATCTTAAATTGTATGATAGAATTATTTTACATAATATTGATGTTGGGCTTATACTAAACTTACAACATATAGATATTTTCTAAACATCAAATACTATGTTTGTAGATTTATTAATTTAACTAAAAGAAATGTGGTTGTTATATAGATTTAACGGTTAAAAACATATGTTTCTTCCTTACAAATTATAAAATCAAATCTAAAAGAGATAAGATATATACATCTTTATAAATTAAGTAATCAAATTCCTTATCCATTCATAAGAAAATTCCATACATCAATTTGATAAAAACATAACCCAGAAAAATTGAAATTAGCAAGTCTTCTTTCCTTTGCTTTGTATCTCTATGGCATAGAACTTAGAATGAATTAATTAATTCATGAGGAGGTTAGGACAATTTCACAATCAATAAGGATTTTTTTTAAGGAGAATTAATTCATGAGGAGGTTAGGACAATTTCACAATCAACAAGGATTTTTTAAGGTATTTTTAGTGATGAAAATCCACTATGGATAACTATGAGAATACCTCCTTAAGCTATTCTTGGGCACGTTGACATTCATACTTCTTTATTTTATGGCCAATTCTTCCTACTCCACCTTCCTATCTTGGTTTCAGGCCTGCACATCTTGACATGTTGATTTTATTTGGCAGTGTGATACACCTTCCTATCTTGGTTTCAGGCCTGCACATCTTGACATGTTGATTTTATTTGGCAGTGTGATAGAAACACCTCATATATTCTGGAAATTTGTCAACCCCAAACCATGGAATTTTTCAACCCAAACCAAGTACGATGTATGTGATCTTTATCCTTGAAAAAGGACAAAGTCATACGACTATGTTGTCTTTTTTGAAGAGTATGTTGGGGTCTTAAAACGACATATTAAAGAGCCTCCCTTTATAATTATTATATTCATTTTATTATAAAGTAAGAAATGTTTAAAGTTTAACAATATGGGTAATGATGAAGATGGTGGTTATTAATATTTTATTTTTTCTAAATTTATTAATTATTTAGTTTATTTAAAAATTTAATTATATATTTAAAAAAAATAAAATTATTTAATTTATTATTATTATTTTTTAAAATAATGTTGTAATAAATATTTTGAAATTGAGATTTAATATAGGTATATGCAAGATATTTTTAGAGAAAATGCTTTTCATTTTTAACTTTTTTAGTGTCACAAAGATGATAAATTCTATTGTCTCACTAAGTTTTAGGAATTGTTCACTATGGAACTTTTGAGAATTTGTTCTTATTTTAGCAATGTTGATTTTTTTGGTTTCACTAGTTAAAACTGAGAGATAATTTTTTTAGTTTCACTAGTTAAAACTGAAATATACTTTTGATCTTCTACATTAGGGTCCATTACCTCCTTATAATATTTTATTTTTCTCTTGTCCTCTAATTCTTTCTCATACCACAATTTCTCCTTAAATTTAGATGTAATATTTTTGAAATATTATCATTATTCCGTAAAGTGACTTGTTACTCGATTCCTCAATGATTTAGCCAAGACTTGACATCTTTATGCCAACCCCACTAAACTAGTAGGTAGTTTTGATAAACATTGAAAGCAATCTTAGGAAGTCTCTTGTCTTCCTTATTCTTAATCTTGTTCTTATACATATTGTACCTAATTATAACCATACTTTTATTAGAAAAAGACTCACTTATATAAAGATGAATAATATGATGTATTATCTTTAATTTTAAAATTATAAATTATAAAATATTTTAAAATTTACTTTATCTAAATTTCTAAATTTCTATAGAAATCTTTAAAAATATTACATTTCCAAACTTCATAACATAAATAACAATACATAATTTATTTCTTATTACCAATCAAAATTAATTAAAATATGAATTAAATATATATAACTTATATATTACCTTTCAANCAATTTCTCCTTAAATTTAGATGTAATATTTTTGAAATATTATCATTATTCCGTAAAGTGACTTGTTACTCGATTCCTCAATGATTTAGCCAAGACTTGACATCTTTATGCCAACCCCACTAAACTAGTAGGTAGTTTTGATAGACATTGAAAGCAATCTTAGGAAGTCTCTTGTCTTCCTTATTCTTAATCTTGTTCTTATACATATTGTACCTAATTATAACCATACTTTTATTAGGAAAAGACTCACTTATATAAAGATGAATAATATGATGTATTATCTTTAATTTTAAAATTATAAATTATAAAATATTTTAAAATTTACTTTATCTAAATTTCTATAGAAATCTTTAAAAATATTACATTTCCAAACTTCATAACATAAATAACAATACATAATTTATTTCTTATTACCAATCAAAATTAATTAAAATATGAATTAAATATATATAACTTATATATTACCTTTCAATCAAGATCATATTTACTACCTAATATGAACTCTCTCTATAATATTTACTACCTAACATGAACACTTTCTATAAAAATATATTATTCAAATAAAATATATATATTAAGATTATAATTTTAATAAACAACCAATACATAACCTTATCATAAACTAAAATCTATTTTACATATATTTAGATTTAAAAATAATATTTCAAACTTAATTATTATTTTATACAAGATTAAATTAACAACATGTTTCAAAGCCATTACAATAATATATTAATTATGAGTTCAACATATCATTTATAAGAATAAATTAACAACATGACTCAAAACCATTACAATAATATATTAATTATGAACTCAACATATCACTTATAAAAATAAAACGTAAATAATATATATATAATATTATATTTATATTTTGTAGAAGTAAACACATTTTTTTTTTAAATTTTTTAAAGTTTGAAATTTATTATATTAAAAAGGATAAAATATGTATGCTTTAATAAATCAATCAATTAAATTGTTATTAAGGAGTTCCTTAGTCTATACCAAAGGAGGATATCATATGTCAATATTTGATGTGTAACAAAGTTGTGATCATAAATATTATACATAAAATATATTTTCTTTTTATTATTTTTAATTACAAAAAGACAAAAATCAATATGTTAATGAAATATGAAATAAATACAAATAAACTATCACCTACCAAGTTGAATCATATCTTAATGACATGTGGAAATGAATAATTCAGTAACCATCTATTTATAAAAAGTGAAGATCCCTATGTAATATCTTGATGGTGCTTCTTTTCCTTTGGTGCGCGACGACTAGGGTTTAACCCTAGTCGCTCGGGGCCTCTGCGTGAGCCGATATTTCATCCCACTTCATTCTTCTTAGCCTGTAATGGTTGCGACTGCGTCCCTCTCTCTAGGTGCCCAGGCAATGGGGATTTTTCCTCCTGCTCGGTGTCCAGACCAGTTTCCACTTCGAAGTCTGGGGCCTCTTTCCGTGAGGTTGTTCAATGAAGCTCTGCACTTTCTTCTTCATCTCTTCTGGTTCAAGAATCCCCTCCCCTTTTCATTCCCATAGGTCAAGATACCGAGGAGGAAGAAGAATACTACCAATCTGTGAGTTTGGTATGCCATTTCAATGGTTTTTGGCCAAAGTTAGCTGATCTCAATAGTTGGATCTTGTCTACCAAGATTCCTATTATGCAGTAGCAAGATTTCATTCATCCTTGTGCTAAAGGATTCTTCATTATTGAGTTCGACATTGAGGAAGATCATGATCTGGTTCTCAACTCAGGTTTGTGCATGAAACCCTGGATTCCTTCTTTCAATCCAACTACTGACATTCTCTCCTCAGCTCCTATTTGGGTGAGGATTCCCAACCTTACTTTGCATTTCTGGGGTTTACCTTCGCTTGAAGCCATTGGTTATAGGTTGGGAAAGTTCCACTATGAAAGTCGTGAAACTTCTAGGCACACCACCTCCACTTTTTCCCGTATCTGCGTGGAAATGGACTTCAATAAAGGATTACCAACTGAAGTTATTCTCACTCGTAAAAATTATTCTTGGTCTCAGAAACTAGACTATGAGAGAGTTTCCTTGTGTTGCAGATCTTATTTTGAAACAAGACATCTTGAAACCCATTGTCCCAAAGGGCCCAAGAAGAACCTAAAGAATCGAAAATCCACTTGGTGGGTGGGATCAAATGACGACCATCAATTTATCTTGATGCCCCCTCAAGCTAGAGAAAATATGTCTCAGCCATATCTCAGCCAACTCCATTATCATTAATCACGAGTCCAAAATCCAATAAGAAGTCGGATAATGAAGCGTCTTCCCCTCAAGTTTCAGATGAGGGACCTTGAGTCCTGTCTTATCCTCAACCATTACCTTAATAGGTAAATCATGCTAATTATGTTGGGGTATTGGATGAAGAAAAAATAGAAGCTTCAAATCAAGACAATCCATGAAATACACGCATCTCAACTACCTCAACATTTGCAAATGAAGGTTGGACAGTAGTAAGAAAGAAGAAGACATCACATGCCACATCTCAACCAATGGTAACATGAAGTCAGGCTCGTAAGTTAGCCAAATCAACAAACTCCTCCCCATCAGGTTAATTTAGATGCAATATGTCTTCACTTTTGTCCTCAGAGTTGTTTTTTCGAGTGTATCCAGTAAGGTTGTTTTATGTGAAGTTTTTGTTGGAGTATTTGAAACAATGATTAGTAGCTTGTAATAATGGTTTAATTGAGGCCCTCGATTGGAATGAATTTTGATGGACTTTGTAACTCCTCAACGGTTTTGACTGCGCCTTTTTGATAATACAAATTTCCCAGTTTTTGTAAAAAAAAATTAAAGATCCCTAAAAATTAAAAAAAACTTAGACTATTTTTTGTTTGTTTGTTAGAAATGTGCCCTAACCATTAGCTAAGAAACCACAACCCAGGGGATTATCCTCCCAACTAAACTCACAGTAAGGGTATTGAACTCGGGTTTCCTAGAAAACAAAGCCCACACTTTAACCGATTGAGCTAGCGAAAATTGACAAAATCACACTAATATATATATATATGTGTGTGTGTGTGTGTGTGTGTTTTATTTTTATCAAAGTTTAAATAAATGTTATTAATATCAAGTTATAGTCTAAATGTATTATAAATTGGCTCTTTTCTTCTCACTCAAAATAATGAGAAGGGAAATTAACATTTTTTTTATTTGAAATCCAATAAGAATTATTTCAAATTAATGGAATTATAAATATTAAATGAAAACATTGTACAATTTGGTTGCATTATAGGTATTTGAGGGTGTTGAATCTATTTTTACATTAAACACAAATTTCACCAAACCAAAACTGTAAATTTAACAAAAAAATCTCTTACCAAATTCCCATATGATAAATTGGAAAATTAAATTATTTAACCTTCTTCTTATTCTTAATCTTAACTATTACCACTCAACCACCACACTAAAAACTTCTAAATTATTTGGTTATGCAATGATGGGGTACATTATAATTCAAAATTTATGTATTTTTTATGATTTTCAAAATTCAAATATATTTATTACATTAAAAAACATTTTTACAATGAGGTAGATGTTAATGTTTGATATTTGCATATGTTTATTTAAATTTACTTATAAAAAAATTAAAATGGCAATGAAATATTAAGTCTTTCCAGAAGAAAAATAAGAAGAAGAAGAAGGAGGAGGAGGAGGTTGTTCTTACTAATTATTTAAACAAGGTTGCATCAATTGCTTCTCTTGCTTCATCCTTGATGAGATCCACACTTGGATCCAATGGAGCATCACATGTCTTAGAGTTTGACATTTGGAACTTCTTTATCATGTCATTTGAGTACTTTCTCTAAGACAAGAAACTCCCTCTAGAATTTCACCAAACTTCCATCCCAAAATAATAATGCAATATAATAAAATCCAACATATCAAAGTTGTAGTAGGTCTTCTTTAAATGTAACTACAACTTAAGGTTCATTGCTACAAACGAAGTGATTAGTAATATATCATCACTTTGAGTCATATTCATGTGTAAAAATTAGGATTTGCATTACTTCTTCTTAACCCACCTTCTTTGAAGTACTCATTAATCTAAGCAAACCATGTTGTCAATGTTTGTTTTAGTTTATATGACATTTTATATACTAGGTTCTCCTTTCTAGGGTACACAAATCCTAATGGACACTCCATGCAAACTTCTTCATTAATCCACCTACTAAAAAAACAACACTTAAAATCTATATGATGCATGATCCATTCAAACTAGCTACAAGCCAATGTACAATTTAGATTGTGGTTATCTTCACAATTAACATGAAGGTTTCCTCATACTCAACACATAATTCTTTCTATGCATAGCCTTTAACTACTAATTGCTCTTTATATTTATCCATTGTGCCATCATATATGGTCTTTTAGATCCATATTCATCTAAGTGTCTTCTTGTTTTCACATAATTGTACTAAATTCCAAGCTCAATCTTTTAATTGAATTCATTTTTTTTTTTCGAGTATATTAAGTAAATATAATATTTTACAATCGCCCAACGGACCGCTATATAAAATAGCTCAAAATAAGTACAACATTACATAGCATGATTACAAACCCAAAAACTTTCCAGATGATGGGTTATAAAAACCCCAAGTAATATTGACAAAAAGGAGATTGTCCATGGCAGGACTCGAAATAGCTCGAAATACATTCTTCCAAATGATTTGAGAATATTGTGCCAAAACCTTGCTAAAGCCCCTGATAGATAGTAAAAAAATAACAAAAAGGAGATCAAAGAAGATAACAGTATATGAAACATCCATCAATAAATATTGATGATGTTTTAGTAATCTCTATACCATTTGACCACTTGTGAAGCACTATATATCCTTCTGGTTCACTTAGTGCTCTTTTTGATTGTTCATCTGCAGCTATGTTGAAATTACGATAAATATGATAGAAGTTTATATCAACAATTTTTTCCTTTAAAATGATGATTCTCCATTTCCATCCTTCCAAATCACTAACTCAGAGGTTACCTTTTTTATTTAACCGGTTTATAATAACAGAGGAATCACCAAGAACCTGAAGCTTTTGAATGGAAAGGAACTTTGCTAGTTGTAAAGTTTCCCATGCTCCCATTAATTCAGCCTTTGTGTTTGTACCCGCTCCATAGTTCACAAACCATTTGTATGTCGTTGAAGCAGATAGTTTTATAATACCACCAGCTCCGCAACATCTTCCATCCACCCGGGCCGCTCCATCAAAGAAAGCTACTGGATACTCAATTAAATATGTGTTCAAGTAGGGACAAGGACGAGAAATTGTGTGCTTTATTACCGGCTTATGATAGTTGCACATATATTTAATAGTGACCGATGTGACTGATGGCTCATTCCCATTGAAAATGGCCACATTTATCTCTAGCTAAATGTTCCAGCATGTGTATGCCGCAATACTGGGAGATCTTGTCTTTGCCTCAGACTAATTTGTTATACACTCACATAGGTTATTCCCATTTCAGCTATGAGCAATTTTTGTATTCCTTTTAATGTTTGTCCATACTGCGCTTGTAAAGGAACAAAATATAAATAGATGAGAGCTATTCTCCTCCTCCTTTTTACATAAATGACATCGTCTCAGACCAATCCAACCCCTAAGTTGAAGATTTTCCCAAGTCGCTATCTTGTTATTAACATCCAACCATAGAAAAAGTTTTATCTTTTGTGGAATATTCCATTTCCACATTTGAATCCTCCAACCAATGATCAAAGGGGTTTTTTGTGTTGTATGAATTGCCTCATATACATTCTTTACCGTAATAACACCTGATGTGTCCCCCCATGTCCATATCATTTTATCCACATTCTCTGTAACTATCACTCCAACTGCCTGCAAAGCCCGTCGTAATTGTTGCAATTCTATAGATAACTCCCCTGTTAGCCCCAAATCCTCACTATCTTTCCAATTTGATAAGAAGGTGTTCTGATCCTATTGTTTCCATACCTGTGCTAACATCGAGATATTCTTTTGTTTGAGCACATCGATTAGATGAGAATAAAGAAATGAGGAGGGTCCAAGACCTAGAATGTTGTCCCTACCCAAGCATACTTCAATTCTCGATCCCGGTTTCCAACTGATCTAATTTGTGATAAAATGCACTGACTTAACAAGATTGTACCATATTTTGGATGCCGTTGGATAATGGAAAGTTGTCTATCTAAGCCAGTTACTAACAGTGTTGTAGGGGAAGTATTTACCTTTTAATACTCTATGCCAAATACCCAGTTTTGTAATAACTCTCCACAATGTCGAGGCAACCAAAGCCTTACCAAAAGAAAAAATATTGTGCAAACCCCAACCACCCCTTTTCTTTGGCCGAGCTAATAGCTCCCACCTACAAAGATGATAGTTTTTTTTTTCTCTGTTTCCACTCCAAAGAAAATTAAAGAGTATGCTCCTTAACTTATGAATAATAGAAATAGGGATCGCTACAAGAGATAACGAGTAGATAAGCTGTCTTTCCAGAACTTATTTACACAAAATGTATCTACCCCCCAAGGATAACCATCTATAGCTCCAATGATGTATTTTCCTCTCCATTTTTGATAACAACCACCTCCATTCAATTTCTTTTTGAACCCCTGACTTTAGATAATAGCCCAGATACTTGAAACCAACCAATAAATAAAAAAAGTTATAAGGCAAGATATTTTTGAAAGATATGTTGTCTCACTCATCTAGCCTTGAGAAATTTACAATCGATTTTGTCTGATTCACCAGTAAACCCGAGACCGAACATAACAGTTGAACAATTCTCTCAATTTCCTTCCATTCATGGATTGATGCTTTTGTCAGTAGCAAGATATCATCAACGAATAATATGTGTAATATTTTTGTAAATCTTGCTACTTTGATACCATTAATGATACCTTGTCTATGACTGATTTTTAACAATAGACTCAAACTCTCAATTACCAGAATGAATAACAATGGGGATAATAGGCACCCCTGTCGCAGGCCTCGACCACTTCTAAAAATTCGATTGCTTCGCCATTGACTAAAATCTCAAAAGAAGCCAAATTTATGCAAGCTAGAATCCAATTGGTCATATGAGTACCGAAACCAACTTGAATAAGTACCATTCTAAGATAGTCCCAACTGATGCAATCATATGCCTTTTGTAGATCAAGTTTTAAGATGAGGGATTTTTGTTTTTTCTTCTTGATACTGTGGATGCACTCATGTGCTGTTCCAATTGTGTCTTGAATCTAACGCCCTCCCAAGAACCCCAACTGTTCCTCTGATAAGAATATTGTTAATACAGGTTTAACCTATTTTCTATCACCTTATATACCAGATTTCATAATCATATAGGCCTAAAGTCCCTGAACTGTTGCGACTTATTACTTTTGGGGATCAAAGCGATAAAAGTTGAGTTTATGCTACCTGATATGCGCCCATTCTTCCGGGTCTCCTCCATCAAATCCATAATATCTTCACCCATGATCTCAAAGAAATGAAAATACAATTCCACCGACCACCCATCGGGCCCGAGGCTCTTTTCTTGTTTGAATAACTTTAGGATAACTTCCATTTCTTCCATAGTAACAGGCTTATATAATTCCTCTGCTTCATTCCTTTCTAACATTTTTGGATAAAGATTTGCCACTCGAACATGTTCTTCAGTTATATCATCTAGAGAAGACTCGAAGAAATTATTGAAATATTTAACTGCCTCATCCGCTATATCCTTCTATTTTTTATGTATAGTCCCCGAATTATCATCAATCTCCCATATAAATCTGCTATTTCTCCTTTGATTGGAAAAATGGTGGAAGAATTTATTATTCTGATCGCCACTTTTTACCCATATAGCTTGACTCCTAATCCTCCATAGGTCTTCCTGTGCTTTCAAGAATTTATTTCTCTCATATTCTAGGAATATGAGATTTGATTCTGCCTCCCGAGACAAATTGCCACCCACTATCCTTTGTAAAAGAATTTTAATATTCTCTTCTAGATTTTCCAAAGCCACTATGTCCCAAGCCTTCTTATCTTTTGCCCATCTTTTTGTTATTACTTTTAGATCCTTTAATTTCCAAATAAAATGCCCATGACAGTCACCTTCCTGACTGTATTTCTGATCTTTCCACAATTTTTTAACCATATCATTAAAATCTTTTTCCAGTAACCACTGAGCATGAAATTTTAAAGGGTATGCTTTATGAATGATATAGTTCTCTAGTTGTAAAATATAGGGGCGTGATCCGATACAAATGGATATTCAACCCAAGTTCTATGAAGTCTGACCTCTATAAGAAAATCCTCCAAAACTAGAAACCTATCCAACCTCTTGGCGATTGCCTCCGAACCCGCACATCCATTACGCCAAGTTGGGACGATTCTATCAGGTTTTACATCAATAAGTTTGTGATCTTGGAAGAGAGTGTTGAAAATTCCCGATAAATGGCTCAATGCAGGTGATCCTCCCCAAATCGTGCTGGACGATAAGGTAAGATTTAAATCTCTCGCTATCACCAGGTTCCTAAGTGAAAGTAGACCACTACTTGCAAGTGTAGTCCAGAAATATTTTCGCTCCAGGCATGGGCGATAAACATTCAATAAGTTGATATTCCTTTTAGTTGCTCTAATAGAAATTGACAATAGAATCCCACCACGAGTTAGAAATGGAAACAAATTAAAAAGAAGAGGGTCCCACACTATGAGAAGTCCTCTCAAAGACCCCACAGAGCTCACTGCACATGAAACCCAAGTAGGATGGAACTTAATCATGAAAGCTCGAGCTTTCTGTTCATTTACCAAAGTCTCTTGCAAGAAAACTATATCAGGACATGTAAGATCCAAAGTACACCTGAAAGAGGTAGCCTTTAGGGTGCCACCTACCCCTCTAATATTTAAGGAAATGTAAATCATTACTTCACCCTAGCAAGGGCTTTCACTGCTCTAAGCACCCCACTGTCAAATGTGGATGGATCCACCACAAAGGAAGAAGTAATTGATGCCTGCAATTTTTTCCTAGAACTTGTCGTTTTTACGGGAGAATACTCAATCCCAAGACCACAAGATAATGCATAAGACTTTGAAGGTTCCATCTCAGTGTTACTCACCTCACCAAGCTTTCCATTGAAACTGGTAGGATTGACCACCCTATTCCCAAAAAAAGTTGGTAGAGGAGTTAGGTCACTATTGTTCCGCAAGTATGGGATGAGTGAATCAAGTACAACAGATAGAGAAGAATCGCCCTCCTCCGATTCTTGATACTCCGGGATCAAAAGACTCTCATCCGGAGTGGTAGAAATCCCCTGGACAACTTCAAGGAATGTAGGGGATGGGGAAAGAGAAGTAACCCCCGAAAGATCAAGATTATTATATGAGGCGTCTGGAGAGAAATGATGGTAAAAAATTAAGGAAGGAGGACTTGAAGGATTGGTCTATAATCCCTACATAAAGTTATCAGGTGCATTCGAGGGGTGAGGACTCAAAGATTTATGAACTGGTACCCCACCGTCACCCCCTGAGTTAGTTAATTCCACAGGAGGAGAGGATAATACAACCGAGGAAGAATTTAACATAACTTTTCCCATTAATGTTAATGAATTATATAGCGTCGAACATAATAGTGATAACTTACCAGATAATGTATCAAGGCGCTCTGGTGATGGGGATGACTCCTTCTGTGAGAAATCATAGTCCAAGCCTGTTGAATTTACTTCGTCTTCTATTTCCCTCCAATCCCTGTGAAGAGCCGTATTTTCAGATATTTCTTCTTCCACTCGACCCTTACAGTTCTTTCTCAGATGGCCCATTTCATGACAATAACTGCATCGGAAAGGTATTTCAAGGTAGTCGAATCTATGGAATATTCTCTGACCTCTCAAGTCGATCTCCATAAGTTCAGGCAAACCTCTGTGAATGTCTATCTCCACAAGAATATTCCCCATATTTCTAGAGGGTGCCTTCATAACAAAGTCATCCAAAGAGACAAAGGAACCTAGGGAGTTACCCATCGCCTCCATGGCCACCGCAGTCCACAAATTTAAGGGTAGACCAGGGAGTAATACCCAAAGGTGGTGCTTTTGGAAATATTCTGTATCCGGATTAAACACCAACCTCCATCTTTTAATCATCATACTACTCCTACCCACCATCCATCTCTTAGCCAACAACCTCACGGAGTCTTCTGGAGATCTACAAATAAAACCATACCAACCCTTTGTCAGATATCTTTTCTTAGGGGAGTATCCTAACTCCTTTTTCCAGTTTTGGTCAACCCACTCCAGAATAGATGCATTACACAAGTATTTATACGAAAATATTCCAACCAGTCCACAAAGTGCCAAAGAGCAGGTCTCGGCCAGACCAATGTCCGAGCCAAGTACCATTTTATGAACCACTTTCTTCACTTTCCACAGCCTGCGGTTGTATTCCTGCCTCTTAGATACCTTACCTCTTGTTTTTAAACACTTACTACTGAGCTCTACCTTTTCTTTTGTCCCCTGGCTCAGATAACCAAAGCAATTCGTATTTGTATCGGGAAGACTGGAAATTGGCTGCAAACAGTTAGCAAAGGAGAATGTATGCTCCATGCTATGTGAAGTATGCGATACAGGTGATCATTGTGCTAGCTTTTATGAGGTGATAAATGTAGCATTACGCATAACAACTGAATCGACCTGTTCGAATAGACCGACGTCCTTCCAAATTAATTCGTCTTCCACATCCATCATATTGTTGATGTTTTCTTCGACAAGTGGAGGGAGTTTAGTTTCCATGACCTACCACCTGGCTCCACTCCAGTCAGTTCCACAACATAGTTAATGCACTTCAGGACAATAGCCAGAGCGTTCTGAAAAACAAGAAATATGGGTGTTAATGTATAAAAATCCACCTCCAATGAAATAAACTAAGATACAAAAAATGCCTCAGGAGATCCAATGTCCAGTTCCCAAAAAGGGGAAAGAACATTCTACCACTAGGAAATAAACCAGAAGAAAATAAGTAGGACTAAACCTAACCAAGAGTAAACTACAAAGGACTATGAAAAACCATAAAACCAAAACAATCTAGGGGTTCAAGAAACTAATCCTGTATCATTGAACACCGTTATCCACCATGGACGCCCAAGCATGTATCTGTGATCACCGTTATCCACCATGGTCGCCCAAGCCTATGTCGATACAGGATTCAAAAATCAGTTTCCTGCCCACTATCCAATCTTGGCAACTGTACCATGCAGAAAACCCCTGAAACCTAATGATTTGAATTCATCTTAATTTCCACTACTTTTTACCATTTTTCATTTCTATATACTTCTACATTTCTCTATGGTTCGTTAATAATTAATACTTGCTCCATTAATACATAGTTTAGTCATTGCAACCATATACTTCTTATTTACACTTTTTCTTTATATGTGTTCTCTTTTAGATTTTGACTTCAAATCCTTATATGTTGTTGCTCTCAAGTTTTATATATAATTCTTTAAATGTTTTATTTATTAAAATATAAACATCAAATACTTTTCACATAATTTACTATTTTACACTTTTTCTTTATATGTGCTCTCTTTTAGATTTTGACTTCAAATCCTTAATATGTTGTTACTCTCAAGTTTTGTATATAATTCTTTAAATGTTTTATTTATTAAAATATACACATCAAATACTTGTCACATAATTTACTATTTTACCTAATTTATTATTATATTATATAATATATATCTTTATATAAATAATCATATCCTTAATATGTTGTTACTCTCAAGTTTTGTATATAATTCTTTAAATATTTTATTTATTAAAATATACACATCAAATACTTGTCACATAATTTACTATTTTACCTAATTTATTATTATATTAATTATTATATTATATAATATATATCTTTATATAAATAATCATATTCTAACCATGAAAAGTTGTTAGATTGTTAAACGATTTTTACCTATCACATATATATATATAAAACCTAAAGACAATTAACCACTTAACTATTTGAAAAGGATTCCTTCCTTTATGCTCATAACACAGATTTTGTTAATGAATGTGACTTTTTCTTTTAGCAATATATCAACATATATATGGTTAATCTAAAGACAATTAATCAACTAACTATTTGAAAATGATTCCTTCCTTTGTGCTCATAACAAAGAATTTGTCAATGAATGTGACTTTTTCTTTTAGCACTATATTTTAAAAATATAAGGCCGCTCAAATGTAAAGGGCGGTAGTGGGAATCAAATTTATTATTACTTTTTAGGTATGAATTGACTTGGTTGAGAATAATCCCAAGCAAAAGAAAACTATAAGGCTCTGGTCCCTTCTTTGTATAATTTATCATCATTTACATGTTTTTTCTTTAATTTGCTTATATTTTAATTGATCATGATTACACGTTTTTCCATTCTTCTTATATTTTAGAATTTAGAAGGCAAATAATGCCATATTCACATTATTATTTTTTAATGTTATAAGGGTAGTGAGATTATTAATTATTAAATTTTTATTTTTATTTTATATTAATTAATTTTATAAAAAAATAATATTTTTAAAAATAATACTTATTTTAAAATCAATACATTTTTTGACAAATTTAAATGATGAAAACCCAGTATGAAACACCTATCAAAATATATGAAACAACTATCAAAGTGGGCAACCAAAAACCCCTACCACCTTTTGACACATCCCACCTTCATTGTTTAATTGCCAAATCTTATTACTCCACTTCCCTATCTTGATCCCTTATTTGCTAAGAATGTGGCCGCCACTTCCTGGCATGTTATCTTCTGCTATTATTTTAAACCCAAATGCAGGTCCAATGTTATCTTTAGGCCCACGAAAGACATCAAAGTCATAATACAATGTTGTCTGTTGTCTTTTGTCCACCTTGTCCACCTAACTGAGGGTTGCATTGCCAAGTTTTGTTGGATATTTATTTGATCAAATTTATCCAATTTTTTTTATTTAACTAGTTTTTTAATACTTGTGGAACATGTTCTAATAAGAATATAATATTACTAAACAACATATAGGTAAACTAAATCTTTGTTACATATTTTGTAACTATTAATAATAATATATTTTATTTAATTAAGGGTTGGTGTACAAAGTTTCTTTCCTCTTTGGTTGTAACTAGAATGCACATCCATTGTTTTTTAAGGAATGTATATGTTGAAGGAATACACATATACCTATTTAAATAACTTCATGAATGCCATTAATGTGAATGTGTGGAAACAAAATATCAACATCATTTTTCCAATTAAAAACACACACATAAATATTAAAAATTCATTTTTCCAATTAAAAACACACACACAAATATTAAAAATTCATGCAAGTTTTTAATTGAGTGTGTCTTCCTCTTTATAAAAAATTATAAAAAAATGCGACAACATTTCTTTTATTTTTCCCTAATCCAAGGAAATTTCACCTTATTTTTTCTCTCCAATGGGAGCACACTTCTACTAACCAGGCACATTCTTATGAGGACAAACAAGAGGGACATCGACATGGTTGACAATTGACATTTTGCAAAGAGGAACTCTCATTTCTTGGTAGACTTTATTTGAAATGCCATTTTTATATTTGTTAAATTATAGAAATTTACATAATTTTTAAAAATATTTTGTTAGTGTTTAATTGCAGCTATTATTTTCCAATAATGAGAAAAATCACGAGACAAACCCAAACCCTAACCGCCCACATGACCCATACACATAAATTAATCAATGTTTAAATGAACTAAAAAACTTAATTGGTGAGCTTAGGAACACTAGAAAGCCACTCATATTTCATTGGCCACTTCACTTGGTAGTATTGTTGCTTCCATTCGTCATGTCTGTGGGAAATTATGTGAAAAACTTGGATACAAACACATATATGATTTATTTATTGACCCTAGAACCAACCAACTCCCTGATCTAAGAAAGATGCATCTTTGCATGGATTGGTGCATATTCTAACCATGGAAAGACCAATGGATAGGTTGTTTATGGTATCTGATAGTGCTCCCTCCAATAATAGGGAGGTTCCCTTGTATTCTCTTCCTAAATTATGGGCCAAGTTTATTATGGCTCACCATGTCAATTATTTTGACATTAGTGATTTCCAGGGAGTTGGTCTTGGCTCTACTTAGGATCGAGCAATGACTAGGCATAACCCATTGAGAGGGCCACCTGTTCCTAGGCGTATGCCTAACCACCCCTTAGGCACCTCATCTTGGATATAGGATTTGAGCCACTATTACTATAATATTGTCATTGACACACAATCTAGTTTAGCATTACACATTTGTGGCATTATACATCCACACTCATGGCCACTCACGAGCAATTTACATCAATCACTCAAGCCTTTAACAATGAAGTATTAAACCCCTTTATATGATGATTCTAGCTCTAACATTTAATTATTTCATTAATTATAGATCAATAGATCACCTTCTAACTACCATATTAAAGTCTAACCACTATGACCTTTCATCGATGGCACTTAATGTTCACTAAGTCAACAACTCAAAAATCACAAGCCAATGTTACATATATAACACTAACATAAAGGACAAGAGACATAAATGGTGACATCCTACATTTACCTTGGTGTTTTACTCTAGTTTGACTTCCATCAAGAAACTTGCAACGTAATTGTTAGAAGATTGGTTGTTGTCATTGATGTCAACCATAGTCATGGGTTTTGGACTGCAAGATTGATAAAGGTATTTGGACATGAAGGAAAATGCACATGCATATACAACACCCATGAATGGATAGTATACATCATGTTGTTTCCAGTGGTATGTGGCATGTCACGTGGATCCTCACGGTTGAAGAGAAATGAATTTTTGAAGATGACAAAGTGAATTGAAGAAGGAAGTACATGTAGGCCCTGAAGATAATTAAAGAAAAGAATTACAAAATAATAAAGTGTCAGGTCGGCCCTAATGTTAAAATGAAGTGACATAAATGGTATAAATAAACATAATTAGACATTCATTTTGATACAAGTCGAATTTCAGAGGAAATAAGAGGAAAAGAAGGCCGGATTTCAAGGGAGGATGAAGTCTTTTGGTGATGTGTTCTAAGGTATGTTATTTTCATGTCATCTTACCATTTCTGCTATAACTTTTTTCTAGAATGATTCAGATGGTGAAATCGCTATGGTATTGAGAAGACATATCAAGGTACCTTTGGTAAAAAGTTCATCTCTTTATTCTCTATAATTATGGAGATACACTCTGTGGAAGATAGGGTTTGTGACCAGTCCTGAAGCTAGTCAATGAACAGGTGTTCCGGGTAAAACAGTCATAACTTCTTCATCGAGAATCCAAATGAAGTGGGAAAAATTTCATTGGAAAGAGTACGGACTTTATTTTCTTGTGTGTGCGTTTCAGAATCATATGTTAATTATTGAGCGCGGGGCATTCTGTGCAAGTTCAATCTCCTGAATAGACCAGAATTGAATAAAGTCTACCATTCTTTCTGTAACCTCTTTTTGGGGAGGATTCAAGGAGTGAAAATTGGAGGAGTTTCATATAATACATTGAGTAATATTATCTACAGGATCAGAGTACTCCAAGAATTGAAGAATTGCATAATTTGAAGAAGTCTCAGGAAGCATTATCCGGTTCTATGTGATGATTGGTTGATGGTGATGATTTAATGTAAAGTTTTATTATCTCTCATATATTCTTGGGTGGAAGGAAGGGGAAAGGATGGAGAGTTCAACTCTCTCTTGATATTGGAGGATTGTATCTTCCTCTTGGAGG
>SNQJ01S0105491.1:0-17179 GCA_010110895.2 Picea sitchensis
CATCTTGTACTTGAACATTTAAGTGGGGTAAAAGGAGGTTGCCCCCTCGAAGAGGCTTATTATCTGAAATTATCTCTTTTTCAAGGCGTTGAGTACTTTTCCTAAGGTTTTTCTATGCTATATTGATGTTTGGTTCTTAACACGACTACCTATAGACTCATACATATATAGATAAGACTGAAACTTCATGTAGAAGTAAAATGAGTCAAACAATTAATACAACAATAAATTTCCACTAATTCTCATATGCATAATAGAGCTCAAGAAAGATAAATATCAACTCATTAAATAACCTTCTGCTAACACACTTGTTTGACGTGTCTAAGAAACTAAATAGACAAAGTATGCATAAGCGTGAAACTCATGAATTGTAATTAATATCTCCAACACTCCCCCTTAATTATAAGTAGGTGAGTTTACAAAATAAAATAAAATCATCAAAAGTTGAAATTGATATAAATTGTCATATATTTGTTACTGTGTCAACTCCCAGACAACTGCATAGATTCTAAAATGCATCTCTTGCCAAAGCTTTTGTAAATATATTTGCGACTTATACCTTAGACCTACAAAACTATAAATAAATTTATTTGTTATTCACTAATTCTCTGATAAAATGATATATTCTATCAATATGATTGGTTTTCTTGTGAAACACATGATTCTTTGATAGCATGATGGCTGAATTATTGTCACAAAACACTATAGTTGGTTCTTGTTGTTCCTGCAACAAATCTTTTAACATTCTTCTCATCCAAATTGCTTAACAAGTTGCACTTGTAGTTGCAACATACTCAACTTCAACTAAAGAAAGAGTCACAATGGGATGCTTCCTTGATGTCCATGATACTATTCCTATTCCAAAATGAAATGTGTACCTAGAGGTATTTTTCCTATAAGCCATGTTTCATCTTCAATCACTATCATTGTATCCAAAAAGTCTAAAATATTATGAAGTAGACTACATAATACCAAAAAAAATTGTTCCATTAACATATCTCAGAATTTTGTTTTCCTTCCTTCCAATGTGATTCTTTTGGAGTTTCCATGAACCTTGAAATCAATCTCACTCCATACATAATATTAGGTCTTGTTGTTGTCAGATACATAAGAATTCCTACCATTCTTTTAAATAGTGTGGGATCCACCTTGGACCCTTCTTCTTCCTTTCTTAGCTTCAATCATGTTATGATAGGTGTTGGAATTTATCATATTGAATCTTTTCAAATTTTCATGTGCATACTTAGATTGTGAAATAAATATACCATATTTAAATTGGTGAACTTCAATACCCAAAAAATATCCCATAAGTTCCAAATCAATCATTTCAAACTCATCCTTCATGACTAAATTAAATTCTTCTATGCCAAAATCACCTGTAAAAATAAATCATCTACATATAAGCAAACAATCAACATATTACCTTGTTGATTTGATTTGATGTACAGTGTTGGCTCACAATCACTTCTTTGAAATCCATTATGAGTGAGATAAGAATCTATGTGACTTTACCAAGATCTAGGAGCTTGCTTTAATCTATATAGTGCCTTCTTTAATATGTATACTTTGTTTTTTTTTCCTGGAATCTCATATCCTTGCGGTTGTTCCACATATACTTCTTCTTCTAAATGTCCATTCAAGAATGTTGACTTTACATCCATTTGGTAAACAAACCATCTGTTTTGCAAAGCAATGGATAACACAATTTTGATTGTGTCCGTGTGTGCAACTGGTGAAAATGTTTCATTGAAATCAATTCCAGGTTGTTGTGTAAAATCTCTTGCAACTAATCTTGCCTTGTGCTTCTGCACATTTCCTTCTGCATCTTGTTTGTTTTTATAAATACACTTGACACTTATCACATCCTTGTCTTCAATTAAATTTACCAACTTCCATGTATGATTGTTCTCTATGCATTTAATTTCTTCATCCATGGCTGATGCCCATACATCATCTTTGACAACTTCTTCAAAAGTTAATGAATCATCTATTTGTGAAAACAGAGCAAAGACTGAAAATGAATTTGTTGTGTCGACATTGTATATGTCACACATACTTATTATCTTTCTTGGTAACAAACTTGCTAATGTTGGATCTGGAGATGTAGAACTACTTGGATGGATTTCTAGAGTTTGTTGCACTCTAGGTGTACATTGCACACATGTAGGTCTCACTAGAGTAGTTTGTGTTGGGATTTGTGAAGTTGCTCCAAGAGTGGAAGGAACTGCACAATGATTTATAATTAGTGTTTGAACCACTTCTTCATCTATTTGATCATGCCCAATTGCATCAATAATTATGACTGTTATTTCTATGTTTCCATCCCATGCTTCATTTTCCACAAATTGAACATCACGACTGATTATGAATTTTCTTGCAAAAAGATCATACAACTTGTATGGTTTTGTATCTTCAGAGTACCCAACAAATAAAAATTTCAACTTCTTTCTCAATTCATCAGGAACATGTGCGTATGTTACACAACCAAAAAAATTTAAGTGCACCACATTATGCTTCATACCTATCCAAGATTCTTGAGGAACTTTGTTTTCCACACTCTTTATCAGACATCTGTTCATGATGTATACTGCATTTCCTATTGCCTCAACCCAATATTCATTTGTCAAATGTTTGGCTACCAACATATTGCGCGCCATTTCCATGATGGTTTGATTCTTCCTCTTTGCGACATTATTCTACTATGGTGTATACCACACAGGGAATTGCTTGTAAATACCACAAACTTTACAAAAGTTTTGAAACTCTCTTGGAATATATCCTCCTCCTCTGTTAGTTCTTAGAACCTTGATG
The DNA here is from genome assembly GCA_010110895.2 of Picea sitchensis. NCBI lineage: Eukaryota > Viridiplantae > Streptophyta > Pinopsida > Pinales > Pinaceae > Picea > Picea sitchensis. The sequence continues at coordinate 2,812 of SNQJ01S0105491.1, forward strand.
TAATAACCATTTTTCTTCTCCACAAGTGATTTAAACTGTTGAAAACAACCCAATGCATCAAATTTATGTTTTAGGAAATAAATCCATTTTTTTCTTGAGAAATAACCAATGAATGTCAGAAAATAGGTGTTGCCACTTATATATGGTGTTTTCATTGGTCCACAAATATATGAATGTATAATTTCCAATGGATGTTTTTCTCTATATGACTTGCCAACTGGAAATGACTTTCTATGTTGCTTTCCAAAAATACATCCTTCACATATTCTTTCTAGTTTTTCAATCAATGGAAAACATTTCACTATATCCTTTATATGTAGTAGATCCAGACCTCCAAATTTTAAGTGTCCAAATATGAAATGCCACGACTAGGAATCATTATGTACTTCATATTGGAATGTTTCATACATCTCTGTACCATTGTCTTTTTTTCCCTTAATAATGTGTGCACTTGCTGCTTCGCGTTCTGCTTTGAATGCAATGTCAAACCGTGGATCCTTGTGTCACCAACAAATTGGTTTGTATTTTTCTTTATGGCTGGCTTTAATGTCAATGGAAACATTATGTTTCTTGTCATCTGAATTCTTGCAATAAGTTGATTGCTTGGATATCTATCCATAATCACACAATGATTATCTTCCATATAGAATCTATATCCTTTCTATAACAACTGTCATGTGCTCATGAAATTATGTTTTAGACCATAAACATAATATACATAAGGCATAATTTTTTGTTCTCCTTGTTTAGTTAAAATTTTAATATTGTCTTTGCCTAAGACAATAACTTGGATATTTGTTTCAAGTGTAACATTAGTTTGGACTGACTTATCCAAACTAGAAAATAGTTCTAAATTTATTGTCATATGATTACTATAGCCTGAATCTGGATACCATATGTCACATGTACTTTCTTGAGCAACATTGCATTCAACTGGTGAGACTATAGGCATTACTTCAGCACGCGCCATAAACATAGGGATGGAGGGACTATTGACATTGTTTGATTGATCTTGACCTTGCGTGTTCTGATTATATTGTTTCTTCCAGCACACATATGCATAATTTCCATACGTTTTATAGTAATGGCACTGAATATTTGATTTATCAAATATCTGATTACTTGAATGGCTGGTATTTGGATTTTGTCCTGTTCCACTAGTATTTCTATGACTTCTACTGCATCTACCTCTAACAGAACTTCCTCCTTTGCCTCTAGAGTTAGTTATCCCCCTTCCTCTTCCACGACTTATAGATGACTACGTGGAAAATGTGTTTTCTAATGACATATTTGACCTATTCAATCTGTGTTCATGATTAGTGAGGGAAGCTTGTAGTTCATCTAGACTAAACTGACTCAGGTCTTTGTTCTCTTCTAGAGTCACAACAAGGGTATCAAATTTAGGAGGAATGCTCCTAAGTACTTTCTCAACAACCTTTCTATCCTCTATGATTTCTCCATCAAAATTAATTTGATTTATCAAGCTAATGACATGGGTATAAAAGAAATCTACTGAATCCAAATCTTTTATTGATAGAGTTTCAAAATCTCTTCTAAGAATTTGTAGTTTTGAAGTCTTGACTTTGTCGATACCTTGATAAGATGTTTGTAATATGTCCCATGCCTCCTTGGATTTCTTTTCTTATGCAACTCTTGGGAGTATCCTCTCATCCATGGCTTGATGTATGTAAAACATTGTCTTTCCATCCTTCTTCCTTTGATATTTCAAAGCATCATTCCAGCTTGTGTGAGAGCATTGTATGTTGTTTGATCTGTTGGTTCCACATAGCCATTCTCGACTATCTCCCATACATATTGACCCTAAAATAATGCCTTCATGGTCAAGGACCATAACTCATAATTTTTTCCTGTAAAAATGGGAGGTTCCAGATTTGAAATAGAAGCCATATTTCACCTTACAACATAGTTGTTTCTCTTGAAACTTACTCCGATAAAACTTGCACTTTGATAAATCCTTCTTGGATCAACCTGCTCTAATAGCAGATCTTGTATCTACAACACACAGACAAACTCTGCGCAATGCAGTTGCAAAGACTACTGCGCGTTGTGATAATAACACTAAATAACAACTTCTTGACACAAAATCAGCACTGTGTTATACTTAGCATATAAACTTAGAAATACTCATGGATTTTTCAACACAGAAAATACTTGATATATATTAAAGACTTGGGCTTTGCACACTAATACAAAATACAAAACCATGTTGAGCTTTGGCTCCAACATTTTCTGAACAACTTCTGCAAAACCTTTACAAAACCATAACTTGAGCTCTCAGATTTCTTCGACTCAACAAAGTTGCTGCTACTACTATCGACTATGTCTCTATCGACTACAAACAAAATCTCATCTCCATAACATAACTCGAGAAAGATAAAGATAAGCTCATTAAATAAACTTATGCTAACACTCTTGCTTTGACATGTCTACTAACCAACATCTCAGCTCACAACTTGTAATTAATATCTCCAACACAATGGTGAGTGCGCCTATGATACTTTGAACTAGGATATCAATTATTTCTTTATCTGTTCAAGTGATGTGGAGAAGATACTATTTCTATTTCTACTTGATTGAAAGAAGTCGAAGCGCAGTTATCTCCATTCCCAGCATTATTGGTCAGTTATGTTTTCTGTTCAACACTCAAGAATGACTTTTTTCTCGCAGTAGGAAGGAAGAATAATATAAATGACGAACTCGCAGTAGGAAGAAGAGTATTTCTTTCTAGGTTTCTCAATACAACTCGGGATCAGTATCCCTTTTAAGAAGAGTCAGCTAACTAACCATTTATACAGTTGAGTGCCCGGCCCATTCGGTTGAGCCACCTTATCACGTATTAATTATACTCCCCTAAATAAAGGAAAGGGAAGCTAGAGCATTTCAACTCTCTTTTGTTTCTTTAAGAACCAAGGACGGAAAGAAGGTTAGTGTATTAAAAGCAGTAGAGAAAACATAATGAATTAGTCAAGTATGCTTGGAGAGATAGTTGTGGTATGTCCTATGTCTATATGAGTAGCATATTTTTGTCCCCCAACTTTCAAATGTAGAGCAAACGAATCTTCAAAGATTCTAGACTAAGGTATACCATTGAATTTAGATTTCTATTCTATTCTCTGTATTGTTTGTTCTTTTCATATTCTATATCCAATTCCAACAAGATCTGCTATGTTGCGAAGGTGTGCAGATGGTAAATAAATGACAAATGGTTGCCCATGCCCATCAGGTTATATTCAAAATTAGTAACATATTGTTTCTTATATTGTTTTGAATGCAAGAAATAAAACACTGAACACAATAATTTGAATTTACATGGCTTTTCCTTTGCAGACAAATTTCTATAAAATGCTTACTCCCTAGTTTAACTTATATACAAAATTAGTAAACTGTTGTCTTTTAACTATTTTTTGTGGGGATATTTGCCTTTTTTTTTCTGGGATATTTGCCTTTTGACAGGAAATTATCAAATCTATGAAAATTATTAAATTCAAATCTGTCGAAATTATTAAATTTGAGTGACTATTTCTGTATAATCTCAATACTTAAAGAGTTTTCAGCATGCTGCATCCATTTCTGCATTCAAAACTAGATTTTAAACAATAAAAAATAGTGATTTCTTACAGATTTATGATTTATGTCACCAAATTCTAGTGAAAAATACTAAACCATTTGATAGAATAATTAAACAACGTCATCAGCTATAACCCCTTCTGATTGAGTGACCAGTGGTCATGACTAAAAATTTTAATCACTCACAAAAGACTATGGACCTTTCGAATCACCATAAATTTGCACTCCTATGAAGCTAACGTAGGTGGAAAAAAACAAAAGAACGTATTTAACATGTTTGGTCTAGTTGAAATCAAGAACATGGAAGCAGCAACTATCGAGACGTCGAAAGAATGAAATCCAAGATAAATAGAAAGAAAATCATAGGGCGTTGGATCCTCCTACCCTTCATTGTCTTCGGCTTTGCTGTGGGTACAAGCAGAAGGTCTCTGCTGACAAGATTTTAAAAACCTTAGCTGCTGTGGGTACAAGCACAAGTCCTGCTGACAAGATTTTAAAAACTTTAGCATTCTTTTACATCTTATCAGTTTTGTATATTTTTAATGATGGATGGAGTGTCTACTCTAAAAAAAAAACGTATTTTAAGGTTAAAGATGTTTCAAAACTCCACACACTTTAAAGATGTTTCAAAACTCCATACACAGATTTGATCCATAAATATCTTTAAATATCTTTGACAAAATTTTATTTCCTCAACAACGAATCCAATAGATGGCTTTCCTATTGGCTCAAGACTTCTGGTTGGCCTCTTCTTCTCCTGCCTCTGTGTTTATCATAAAGAAAACATCCCAACACAGAGAATCACATTAAACCCCATTGCCAGTGAATACGGTTGGCAGTGTCTATATGTATTTTCATTTTGCAAACTTACCAATCATCTGCTTTTCCCTATACCATGACGACTATGAACAAAAGGCTCATTCATGGAGTTGGATTCAGTATCTCTATTATCAACAATTCCAAAACTTGAACACCGCTATTGAAATTCGAAGCATCATTAACCAATTTAGACCAAGTCCATTGGCATGCCACTGTGTCTTCTTCACGACGTGAAGAGACGAGGACGTGAAAGTGTGATCAAGAATTTGAATAGAAAGCTTGAGTAGACCCTTATAATTCTCCCTTCTTTTCCTCTACAGCAGGTGGATCAACTTAAACTAGATCAAAAGCAACTAGCACAGAAATTGAATTTTCAACTGAAGAATGCATACCAAGAATTGGATATGCCACTAGTACAAGGGTTGCTGACCCAAATGAGAGAATTCCAACTGGTTCTAGCACAAGATCTCACACCAGGGACTCTGCATCTTTCTTTCGAACTAATGCATCATGATCTTAACTTGAATCTTAAACTAGCTTTCTAATTGGATTTGTATACTAATCTACACCGAGAGGTTGAACCCCTATGGGAATCTACCAATATGAACCTGTTGGACATCCCACCATTTGGCAGAACACTAGAGCGCATTGTGGCTAGACTGGGCATACCCTATTCATGCCCAATATATTCACGCATTGACAGGACTATCGATACATAGACCAGGTGGCTATAAAACCCATTAAGAAAATAACTAATTTCATGATAGTCAATATTAGGAATGCAGAAATACAAAATATTTGAACTATTCTTTTTAAATACTTACTCGCACAAATCTTCTGAGCACTGTTAAATGCCTTTGAAAAACACATATCAAAGCAGTAATAATTAAAGAATAATAGCTAAAGAGCCCTTCACCAAATCACAAGTCTTCCAACCAGCCATGCAATATCACCTCATTACTTACTTTCTTAGTGACCATCTAAAAATGACCATCCTCTAAAGATAAACCAACTTTAGAGAGCCAATTTGCTGCCATATTATGTTCCCTATATAAATATTATGAGATAAGACAATGGACTAAAACAGAGCACTTGCATCCTTTAACTTCAGTGCTAGAGGTTCTAACCTAAATTCTAGATCTGAACAGAATTATTCATCCAATTACTAACTAACAGGGAGTCTCCCATAATCATTAAGCTTTGAACTGCTTTATAAATGAAAAATTTTAAGCTAGAGGTTCTAACCTTAAATTCTAGATCTGAGCAAAATTATTCATCCAATTATTAACTAACAGCATAATCATTAAGCTTTGAACTTCTTTATAAATGGAAAATTTAAGAAGATAGAAAAGAGGAAGTAATTCTCCCTTATTATTTTCCAAGCCCGCATTTGCTTTAAAGGAAAAAGAGTGAACCTCAAAAAGATGAAGTACAAACGCAGGCCCCATCGAAAAATCCGATGCAAACTTTTTTCAAATATGAGCTTGCCCAACTGTCATCGAGGCTTGTCATGTGGTGCGGAACCAAAATCCTTAAACTGAACCTCTGCAAGAGACACAACAATAAAGGAGGGAAAATATTTACCTTCAAATAAAATATTGTTCCTGGAAGTCCAAATGCCCCACTTGAATACCAAAGGAAGATTCTTGTAGGGTTTAAGTTCCCTTCGAGAAAATCAATCCTGAAAAGAAGAGCCCAGGGTGTCCTTTTGCCACAAATTCTATAAACTAGCTAGCCTTTCAACCAAACCCGTCCATTGTAAGAGCAATGCAAGACAAAGTACACACTACCTCGAACCGTGAAAGTTCTCTTTTTGTAAAGCCTCCAAGTGAGAACCTTGCCATTAAGGATCAGCTACATGAAAAGTTTGCTCTTAGGAGTGTTATATTTGTAAATGCGGAAACATAAATATCATAAGCTAAGCATAGTCACACAAAATTAAAAGACACCAAGATTTACGTGGTTCACCCAAGATTTGGGCTACGTCCTATCATATCATATCATGAAGATTACAACAGTTTCACTCATCTACATTCTCACACACTCAGCCTCTACGCGCATACACAGATTTATATACATTTACACAGGAAACTAATTATTAAATGCGATCTCATCCATATTCTAACTTGGTCTTATTGGTTACAACCAACACTGGATTATAGGATCTGAAATCCTAATCCTGGAGGAACTCTGACGCAACCCGCACCCTCGACGGCCAGGTCGCCCACCAGGACCTTCACAAAACCTCGACCCAAGGAGTCCAAGCTCTTCCAACCCCCTCGGGAGGCTCCTACCCACAGTTATGCTCCACGCGATCTTTCCCTCGAAAATCGGGAGATCGGGTCTCGCGTTGTCGCGAGATTCGTGACTCTGCTCCCCGTCCCTCAACCGCCGAAATTCCGACTCCGAATGGTCAACGGTCAACCTCGGGGTATCGCTATCCGCGATGCCGAGTCTTCGCGCTTCAAAACCTTCGAGTTCTGAAGTGTCGATTTCTGGTGTGAGGCCACCTGTCCTCCACTAAGTCTCCCAGGCCTCACGTTACCACGTCACGTCGGGACTTCGCGGATCGCGGATCCGCGACTCCAAGTTCCTGCTACTGGAAACCCCGAATGCCGAAAGCCCCGATGCCATGGATTCGTGCCACCTGTCCCTCCGAAACCAACGACTCCGATCAAATCGGGAAATCGGGTGTCGCAACTTCGACGTGCATGAAACCTTTGCACTCACCAACTCCGATTTGCCGAGATGCAACGACAACTGATTTTCCCTATATCTGAGGGTTAACCGCTTCACTCCTTTCTCCCAGATCCAACAATCCGCAGGACTTCGCAAGTCTTCACGACCATCCAAGTCGTCGATTCTCTTCCTCTATGAAGAGATCTATGTTCCACCACCTTCGTCTTGCGCGACCTCTGATGAACTTGTTTCTTCAGCGAGCAAAACGGAACTATCCCTCTTGAGCTTTGTTCCCCGACTCCTTCAAGGATTCTCCGAACACTCCTCTGGTGTTCGATCTTCAATCACTTCCGGCCTTGGTCACTTCGCGCCCGCAACAGCTTCGACCTTCTCCCCCTCAGACTTGCTACTGAGACTCGGAATCGACCTGCACTCTTCTCCACGGCTCGAATAACTCACTCAACTCCCAACAAGGTAGAGTGAAAGTTCAACTGCTTAGCCCCCTCAACGCACTTCTATGCGGAGGTATTCAACTGCACTCGATGCAGGAATCTCCTGGCTTAAGCAGAGAAACAATTGAAACTCATTCCCTCAAACACTCATCTTCTAATTCTTCCACATAATCACATACACAGCATACGAAAGAAGAATATAACCTGAAACGAAGATACAAAGGCACAATCCCAACAACGCACAAGGGATAATTACACCCATGGGATGAAATTCAACCAGGCCACTCTGGATTGAGGGGAATAAGAGTTCTCCTATTGAGCCTTCTCTACGCACTCTATGCGGAGGAATTCAACTGCACTCTATGAAGGAATCTCCTGGTTCAATCAGTGGAGTGAGCTAAACTTACTCTCTCCTTTCTCCCAGATTTCTAATCTTCCATGAGATCACATATGCAACATATATAATGAAAGCATAACAAGAAGCAAGCATACAACAGCATAAGGTTAACAGTGCACAGAGAAAAATCACAGCCATGAAAATTGAATCAGACTTCTCTATTCATTCAATGTCTATACATGGGGATTCTCCACTAGCTCTCTGTCTGTTCTCCTTGCTTCCCCTCAATGCTAATACTCCTCTCCTACTAATGCCAATTGATGCAATAATACAAAGGAGGGTGTCTTTATCCCGTTTTCCCTCTCAAAAGCTAAATTGTCAAATCTGACNGAAACCAACGACTCCGATCAAATCGGGAAATCGGGTGTCGCAACTTCGACGTGCATGAAACCTTTGCACTCACCAACTCCGATTTGCCGAGATGCAACGACAACTGATTTTCCCTATATCTGAGGGTTAACCGCTTCACTCCTTTCTCCCAGATCCAACAATCCGCAGGACTTCGCAAGTCTTCACGACCATCCAAGTCGTCGATTCTCTTCCTCTATGAAGAGATCTATGTTCCACCACCTTCGTCTTGCGCGACCTCTGATGAACTTGTTTCTTCAGCGAGCAAAACGGAACTATCCCTCTTGAGCTTTGTTCCCCGACTCCTTCAAGGATTCTCCGAACACTCCTCTGGTGTTCGATCTTCAATCACTTCCGGCCTTGGTCACTTCGCGCCCGCAACAGCTTCGACCTTCTCCCCCTCAGACTTGCTACTGAGACTCGGAATCGACCTGCACTCTTCTCCACGGCTCGAATAACTCACTCAACTCCCAACAAGGTAGAGTGAAAGTTCAACTGCTTAGCCCCCTCAACGCACTTCTATGCGGAGGTATTCAACTGCACTCGATGCAGGAATCTCCTGGCTTAAGCAGAGAAACAATTGAAACTCATTCCCTCAAACACTCATCTTCTAATTCTTCCACATAATCACATACACAGCATACGAAAGAAGAATATAACCTGAAACGAAGATACAAAGGCACAATCCCAACAACGCACAAGGGATAATTACACCCATGGGATGAAATTCAACCAGGCCACTCTGGATTGAGGGGAATAAGAGTTCTCCTATTGAGCCTTCTCTACGCACTCTATGCGGAGGAATTCAACTGCACTCTATGAAGGAATCTCCTGGTTCAATCAGTGGAGTGAGCTAAACTTACTCTCTCCTTTCTCCCAGATTTCTAATCTTCCATGAGATCACATATGCAACATATATAATGAAAGCATAACAAGAAGCAAGCATACAACAGCATAAGGTTAACAGTGCACAGAGAAAAATCACAGCCATGAAAATTGAATCAGACTTCTCTATTCATTCAATGTCTATACATGGGGATTCTCCACTAGCTCTCTGTCTGTTCTCCTTGCTTCCCCTCAATGCTAATACTCCTCTCCTACTAATGCCAATTGATGCAATAATACAAAGGAGGGTGTCTTTATCCCGTTTTCCCTCTCAAAAGCTAAATTGTCAAATCTGACGTAATGGTCCTATCTTCCTGCACTAAATCTAATCTCTCTGCATTAAATCTAATAAGTGCCTCTGTTGTACAAGGACGAGAGCTTATTTACTCCCGGTCTACTTTCAGTATACAAGTACGCCTATATATAGAGGTTTTTTATGAAAACGACGGCGCTCATAAAAAATGGACAACCTCGTGCTGCTGGCGTCACCCTTTGGTCTCTTTTTCCGTTCTCCATATGCAGCCTCGCGTGACTAGGTGCGGATGCTCCTGCATCAAATTTGTTGTAACTAGTTTCCAACAATCTCCACTTTGACAACAATTAACCCGATACCTTTTGTTGATCACCTTTTATACAAGCCAAGAGAAGTCAAGCACCATCGTAGCTTCTCTAACAATACTGGTTTTGTGAACATGTTTTTACAGTTCTCTTTTGTATGCACTTTCTCAAGAGAGATGCCACCTTCATCAATGAACTGTCTTACAAAATGGTACTTGATAGGTATATGTTTTGTTTTAGTATGGTAGGTTGGATTCTTAGCAGTGAATAACACTTTGAATATCACAAAGTAACTTTACTTTGCTCTGCATCCTTCCAAACTCACCAAACAAACCTTTCAACCAAACTGTCTCTTTGCAAGCATGTGAAGCAACTACGTATTTTGCTTATGTAGTGGATAAAGCAACAATGTTTTGTAGTTTTGACATCCAACTAATAGATCCATCTACAAGAGTAAAGACATACCCTGAAGTCGACCTTCTCTTGTCCAAATCACCTGCAAAATTAGAATCAACATATTCACAGACTAAGTCACAACCACTATTATAAGTGATACAGTAATCACTTGTGCCCCTTCAATACTGAAGCATCCATTTCACTGCTACCCAATGCTCTTTACCTGGATTTGCCATATACCTGCTGACAACCCCAACTGCATGTGAAATGTCTGACCTTGTACTAACCATCGCATACATTAAAATTCCTACTTCATTAGCATATGGTATTCGAGACATATATTCCCTTTCTTCTTTTGTACTAGGACATAAACTTGAAGAAATCTTTAAATGGGAAGCCAAAGGGACTGAAACTAGTTTCACATCATTCATACCAAACCTCAAAAGTATCTTCTCAACATACTTCTATTGTGACAACAAAATATTACCATTCCTCTTGTCTTTGAATATCTCCATGCCCAAAATCTGCCTTACTGCTCCTAGATCTTTCATATTGAATGTCCTAGCCATCTAAGCCTTTAACCTATTGATCTCAGTTATGCTTGCTAAAGGAATATCATCAACATACAATACTAAGATAATGAATATGTCTTTATTCAATTTCTTAAAGTAGACACAATGATCATACTCACTCCTTGTATAATTTTGGCTCACCATGAAAGAGTCAAATTTCTTGTACCATTGTTTGGGTGACTACCTCAAACCATACAATGATTTCTTGAGCCTACAAACAAATTTCTTGTTGTGATTCTGAATGAACCCTTCAGGTTGTTCCATGTAAATCTCCTCATCCAAATCTCCATGTAAGAAAGCAGTCTTAACATCTAGTTGCTCCAACTCCAAATCAAGTAATGCAACCAATGCTAACACACTTCGAATTGAAACAATCTTAACGACTGGTGAAAAAATATCATGAAAGTCAATACCTTTTTTCTGAGAATATCCTTTCACAACCAGCCTTGCTTTGTACCTTTCCACCTTATCATCAACACCCTTCTTCAGCTTGTAGATCCACTTGCAACCTACAGTTTTTCTGTCTCTTGGAAGTTCTACCAGGTCCCATGTGGTGTTCCTCTCTAATGCCTTCATTTCATCCTTCATTTCTTCTTTCCATTTATCACTATTAGAACCCTTCACAGCTTCCTGATAACATGAAGGTTCATCATCATTAGTACTCAAAGAAACTGAAGAAACAAAATCATCATACCTTCTTGGAGGATTTCTGGCCCGCATAGATCTCCTTAGGGAAGTTTGTGGCTCATTCACATTATTTTGATTGCTATCATCAACAATGTCTTCCTCTGTAGGAAACTCTTCATGAACATCTTCAAAAGTTTGTTCATGTTCACTTTCACCTGTATTTGAACTAGTTTCATATTGACTTTGTTGATACTTAGGTGCTTCTTCCTGTTTCATTTGAACATCTATATTTGATTTGATGAGAGATGATTCATCAAATATTACATCTATGTTAATGGTGATCTTGTGGGAAGTAGGATCCCACAACCTGTATCCCTTAATACCATCACCATATCCAACAAAGATAAGCCATTTTTTATTTATTTTGGATCTAGTTTAGAACGTTGATGTTTCGGAATTAGAGCATAGGCTTCACAACCAAAAAATTTAAGATTAGAATAATTACAAGGATGACATGTCCATACCTCTTCTGGAATTTATCACTCTATTGTTGTTGATGGTGATCGATTCACCAGATAACAAGTTGAAGTTACTACTTTTGCCCACAGTTCCTACTGTAAGTTGGCATTACTTAGCATATTCCTTGCTCTTTCTAGAAGAGTTTTGTTCATGCCTTCAACAACTCCATTATGCTGAGGAGTATAGGCAGTTGTTTTATGCCTATCAATCCCAAACTCCTTGCAATAGTTCTCAAATTCCATTGACGTAAATTCACCACCATTATCAATTCTTAAACATTTAATGGACCTACCAGTGCTCTTTTCCACTAAAGCTCTAAACTGCTTGAAAACTATAAATACATCAGCTTTACTCTTTAACATATAGATCCACACCTTCCTAGAGAAATCATCTATAAAAGTAACAAAATATGATAATCCTCCAAACTAAATAGTAGGGGATGGTCCCCAAACATTAGAATGGATATAATAAAGGATTCCTTCAATGGTGTGTCTTCCGGTTTTAAATCTCTACCTATTTTGTTTTCCATAAATACAGTGTTTGTAGAAACCTAAATTTAAAGACTTTAGACTAGGAAGTAACTTGTGATCAGTTAATACCTTTAATCCTTGTTCACTCATATGGCCCAACCATTGATGCCACAGTCGAACATAATCATTGTTGTTCTCAGATACAGTTGTCGCATGATCTAACTCAATTCTTCCTTCTAACATAAACAGGTTACTAACCTTCTTCGCTTTCATAACCAGTAGGATTCCTTTGTAGACTTTCATAACTCCACCTTGAACAATACTCTCATATCCTCCAATGTCTAAGAATCCCAAAGAAATTAGGTTCTTCCTAAGCTCAGGTACATGTCTCACATAAGTTATTATTTTAACACTTCCATCAAACATCTTAATTCGAATGCTACCAATTCCCACAACTTTACATGAGATATCATTTCCCATGTAAACTATTCCATCATCTATAGACTGGTAAGTAACAAACCAATGTCTATGAATACACATGTGATTTGAAGAACCTGAATCTAATAACCAATGTTGATCATGACGTGAACCAATACTAATTGATAAAACTTCATCAGTCATAACTGAACCTGTTGTTGAACCTGTTTCATTTGTGTTCACTTCCTTCATTTCTTTTGGAGGACCATCTTTGGAGGCTTGTTGTTGCTTCTAGTAGTCCTTCTTCAGGTGTCCCAATTTTCCACAAAACCAACACTTAAGTTTTTTCTTCTTTCCCTTCGACTTTGACCGAGAGAAATCCCTCTGACCCTGTCCTCTTTCTTTAGGTTTGCCTCTTACCATCATCGCCTCAAATGTAGAGGATTCTAAATTAGTTTCTGTCCTTGTTTCCTCAGACAGTAGTGCTCCAACAATAACATCAAACTCAATACTTTCTGTTGTGATGAAACCAATAGAGGTAACAAAGTGATCCATGACGCGGGCAAAGAACACAATAATGTAATTTCCTTGTCTTCAGAATCAAATTTTATTCCCATGCTAGTCAACTGAACTAAGAGAGTATTAAAAGTATTTAAATGATCAACTATTTTCGTACCTTCCTTCATGCACAAACTATATTATTTCCTTTTCAGGGAGATCATGTTCGTCAAGGATTTCGTCATGTACAGGCTTTCTAGCTTCATCCATAAACCGGTTGTTGTCTTCTCTGCAACAATGTTGAACAAAACATCATCGGCCAAGCACAAACATATGAAACTCAGTGCTCTCGCATCAATATCATCCCAGTCTTCATCTGTTATGGTTGCAGGTTGCTTTTCTTTTCCCAAAAGCACCTTCATCGCGCCTTGTTGCACGAGTAGATCACGCATCTTAACCTTCCAAATCTCAAAATTGTTCTTACCATTGAACTTCTCGATTTTGAATTTAGCACTCTGAGTTTTCTCCATTAGCAGAAAGAAAAAATTCAAAAAACCATTGCTTATAAAACCAAGCCTTTATATGGAGGAATGATCTTACTCAATGTTGAACAATAATTTAAAAAAGGTTTAATCCAAAAATCATTTTAATAATATATAAAAGAGGCCACCTCAAATATATTTTATAAAGCATCCACCCATGAGATAAAACTATTATTTATAAATATATTTGATCCAGGTAGATATCGATGGCCACCCACCTTTTCCAACTGGCTCAAAACAACTTTCTAGCAATTTTGGCAATTTACTATTTTTAGCAGGTTTTAACTTCCGGGGCCATTTTGAGGGCCTAAATGAAGATTTTTCAAGATCAAGGTTCTCAATGATAGCTAAAGACATAATTGAGCCCCCAAAATGAATCTCCTCGATGATACCTTTCCAACGAGCTATCATACGCCTAAAACGGAGATTGTATGCAAAAGTTACGGCCCCGGGAAGTTGATGTACTAACTTACCCAAACGGGGCCCACATGACTTTTGGCACTTCATCTCCTAGGGTTAGTTTTTTGGATGTCTAGGACTTTTGGCATTCCTGTTTATTGTAAAAGGGCCTTCAGAGCCTCATTGTAATCATCTTCTTGCG